>APFE030993049.1:2842-32013 GCA_000404065.3 Pinus taeda
ATACCATGGTCCAATAACCACACATTCCAATACCATGAACCCAAAAACTGTGGATCGGCACAATTGACGAGACGCCATGGTCCAAAACATAGGTTCAAGTTCCAAGATCTAACTGCCATGGACCAAAAGAATGATCACCAAGATATACGCTCTTTTGTAAAGAAAAACCCGCGTGTATACGCGACTTTGGCTAGAAGAACATGCGTATATGACTTTTTCGACTTTCTGAGTGCCTGAACTGAGATCTCTTATCAGAGAGGGTTGCCATCAAGGACAACACCTGTGCCATAATGCCAACACCTATTCGCCCCTGCAAGTTAGTTACTAAACATTTAATTTCTCTTGCCAAACGTTCATATACCCATTTAGACATTAAATTTCCGTGCCAATGTTCAATTCTTTAATTACACGCTCCTAAAATGGTTATAAGTTTTATAACCACTCGAATTCCCTCCTTTAAAAAGACACACATCCCTCTGCTCATTTCCTTTTGCCATTTCAGCTCCAGAATCACTAGTTCAAACTCTGAATTCCACAAATCACACAACTGCTGATTTTCATACAGCAGTGATAAAAAATTCTAGTAATATTGGCAACCTCAACCTGCAATTTCCTATTTTACAATGTTATCACCAAAAGGTAAATCAAATTCAGTGGTTGATATCCCTACATTACCTTCTGTAGTTAACCTAGATTAGCTTCCCTTGGTAGACACATAGTGTAAAATCTCAGAAACCCAATGTGATTTCGACCTCTACAGACTCCACAATTAGGCAAAATAGAAGTTTCTTGATGTCAGTGATGAATTGAGCATTTTGGAGTCTTTCCTTCCTCAATTAGTTTTTCCCCAGACTCATAACTTCCCTGAATTTGTTACCTGATGTCATTTGAGATATCTTCCTAGTCATAGGGTTGTAATTGTCCAAAATAATGAAGTATTATTTACTATTACTCCTAGGTCTATATTTCAAGCGCTTCATGTCAATCCTTTAGCCCCTCTGCACCCATTTTCTACTGATTCTCTCAAGAAGATTTACCAAAAACTCACATTTCCTTATCGAACCCGAATTTTTGAGTCATTTTTACCTGAGAATTCGGAGTTGCCTAGGACCAATCCACTTTATTCCACTTCAATTTTTCTAGAAATTTCTAGGCAAGTCATCTCTATGGTCGCATGTATGTTAGGTTACCCTACTAATCAATGGGTTGATGAAGTGACATTAGGATTTCTATCAGTGTTCTCTATGGGTAATAAACCCTCATTGAGTTTCAACTACAACCAGCTTTTGGCAAATAGTATTCATGATCAATTTTTGAAGTTTTCAACCAAACGTTCTTTCAAACATCAGTCAGTCCTGGTGTATTTACTTTTTTTTCATCAAGTAGACAGGTTCAAGTTTCCATTGCAGAAATTAGACGCACAAGGGAAGCCTTAGTCGATCATTCACTGGACTTCCTTGGTAAAAACATAAAAGAATTTTCCTTCAGTGACTATGTAAATAAAAAATCCCCACAATGATAAAGCATATTCAAGGATTTATTGGGTTGAAAGGGTATTATCGTAAGTTTGTTAAGAATTATGGGAGAATAGCAACACCTCTAACAAAATCACTGAAGAAAGATGCATTTTCTTGGACTCCATAAGGTCTTAAGGCCTTTCAACATCTTAAAGAGGAAGTGTGCCAAACACCTATCTTAGTTGCGTCTGACCTTCACAAAACCTTTATTGTGGAATGTGATACCTCAGGAAATGGAACTAGTGTTTTTTTAATGTAAGAAGGAAGGTCCATTTCTTTTGAAAGTAGTCCACTCAAAAGAAAGTATTTACACAAACCTATTTATGAGAAGGAACTGTTGGTAATAATACATGCACTAAATAAATGGATAGCTTACCTAATGGGAAGACACTTCAAGGTAAAAACATACCATTATAGTCTTAAATACTTTTTGGAACAAAGATTATCTTCATAAGAGCAGAAACAATGGGTCACAGATATGTTGGGTTATGACATCGAAATCATCTACAAAAAAGGGAAGCAAAATGTTGTTTCATATGCACTCTCAAGAAAGGATAAAGATGTGGAAGAATTTATTTGTGTTGTTTCTATTATCCAACCTCATTGGATAACCGAAGCAAGAGATGAATGGAAGAATGATGAAGAGGTGTGGACACTCATTCAAAAGATACAACAAGATCCCAGTACATCTGATATGATTAGGTGGAAATGATTCATTATGGTACAAAGATAATTTATATCTTTGTAAGAATTCCCAACTCAAGAAAAATATTCTTTTGTAATTGCACACCTCCCCCTTAGGAGGGCACTTAGGATTTTAAAAAACTTACCACAAGGTCAAGAAGGAATCTTTTTTGGATGGTCTTAAATATGATATTCAGAAGTTTGTGACAAAATGTTTGGTTTGAAAACCAAAAAAACTTGAGACAATTAATGCCCCAGGTCTATTACAACCTTTAGCTATTCCAAGTTAGCGTTGGGAGGAGGTCTTAATGGATTTTATCACTAGTTTACGCAATTTTGAAGGAAAGAGTATCATCATCGTGGTAGTTGATAGAATTACCAAATATGGACACTTTTGTGCATTATCTCATCCTTTGAAAGCGAGTACAATTTCTACCGCATTTATGGAAATAATTCAAAAGCTACACGAAAATCCAACGATTATTGTAAGTGATAGAGATCCTGTTTTCATTGGATTTTTTTTATTTTTTATTTTTATTATTAGCTTGGTACTCAATTAGCTCATATTATCATCCTCACTCTAATGAGAAAACTGAGATAGTGAACACATGTTTGGAAGGATATCTTCGTTTCTTTGTATCTGATAAACAAACACAATGGGTCAAGTGGTTACCTCTAGTTAAATGGTTGTATAACACTTCCCTCCATACTGTAGAAAAGGACCCCATTTATGGAACTTTATGGATATTATCCTCTATCCATCACTTCATCTTTAAGAGAAAATTCGAAGGTTCAAACAATGGAATATCACATTGAGCGTCAACAACAAGTTCTCCAACTCTTAAAGGATAACCTCACTCTGGCGTAGAATCGAATGAAACAATAGGTAGATCAACATCACAATGAAAGAACTTTTGATGTTGGTGACTCGGTATTTTTATGGCTATAACCATACAAAAAATGTCCCTCAAGCAAGCTAAGAAGGATAATAAATTATCACCCGAGTACTATGGTCCTTACAAGGTGTTGCAAAGGATTTGTACTATGGCATACAGTTTAGAGTTGTCCGCATCTTCCCAAGTACACCCTGCTTTTCATGTTTCGTGCTTAAAGAAGGTGATTGGTGACAACTTACCAGTTCAAACAATGCTGCTAGAACTTGACGAAGAAGGAAAAATAATATTTGAGCCTGAATTACTCACGGGAACAAGAACCTGATAGCTACGAAATCGATTAATTTCAGAATATCTCATTAAGTCGAAGAACTTACCCGTTGAAGACTCCACATGGGAGGATGAGAATTTTATATAGAAGCATCAGGAACTACGCAAGCTTTGAGGACAACACTTTTTTGAAGGAGAGGGGCATGTTAGCTCCCTATAATACTAGTGTATTCCCCTTATTTTTATTGTTAGTGTAGATCCCTATTGTTATTGTTGTGCCCATGTATCCCCCATGTTGTTATTGTTGTGCCACATACAAGCCCACTATTGTTATTGTTGTGCCCTTACATTGTTATTGTTTTGTAGGCTCTAATTATAGTAACCCCTTAGACTCCTATATATAACAAGAATGTCTTATCATTTGTATCATCCAAGGATTGTTCATTTATGTAATGTAAAGGAGGTTTCCCCCTTGAAGAGGATAATTTTTAAGTCAATGATCTATCTCTTATTCTGTTTTATGAGTTGGTTGCATAACAACTTTTTTGACTCACAGAAAATAAAATGAAAGGAAATAATGATAATAGAAAAATTTGTGCATACCTATACTCACAGTGCTCTCTCTCCTCCCTTAGTCCATATTTATTTATTAAAATAGATAAATATTAATTTAACGCTTGTGAATAGGTTTTTAACGTTACATTATATAAAAATTTTAAATTAAATAGATTATTCTATAATTATTGAAAATTAAATAAATTAAATCTAGTCGATATTTACTACTTTATTAGTAAGGTATTTAAGGAATTTATTATTATATTATTATTTATTTCAATGATATAAAAGTAAAATTTATTGGATTTTTATAAAAATAGAACGATTTATTACATAATCTAATTATATTTAATTAGGTAACATAATAGAATGAAATTTCATATTAAAAATAAAATGAAATTTAAACATGATAAAACTGATTATATTTGGTAAGTCATATCATGTTAAAATAAAAAACAAGGAATAAATAAACTTATAATATTTATTTGGTTTATAGAATCATTTAATTTTTATTATTTAGTAATTCATATTAAATTAAACAAATAAAACAAAATTAAATAGGTTATATATTCTAGTACTAATGAATTAGTCGGCTTCTACTTTAACTTATCAGCCATGAGGTTTCTATTTATTTGTCCTGGTCGGTAAATTCTTCTCTCAGTCTATCACTCACTTTTTGTCCTGAAGATGGATCCCCTTTAGCGTTCGAAACATCGATTTGGTGAACAAAGTACTGTGGATAATCCAGGTCATATTTTTCCATTAAATTTCTTATCATATTTATGTTTTGGTAGGTGGGGTCCTCTGAGTCCTCAAAATACTATAATTTTCATTTTTCTTTCTAACCATATTTATTTACCAATAAATAAACATTCTGAAGATAACAATAATGAACATAGGTTCAAGAAATGTTGATGTAGAACCATGTTGGCGTAGAAGCATTTCATATAAAATTCATTATATAAGCCAAAGATAATCCATGCACTAGAATATAAATCATGTGAAGTATTCATCAAGCTATAATCATAGGGTTGAAAACAAGAAACATTTTTTCCTTGTTCCTCCCATCATTATGATTATGAAATGCTACTTGTGCCTCCTATTTCTTTTCACCCCAAGGCCCCTTCCTTTGTTACTTCCACCATTTACATGACTGTGATGGCTCATGTTACACAAATAAGTCCATCATATTATGTTGGTAAGCAAAGAAATAAAAAATCAAATTAACTTTTACTAATGTATGAGTGAAGAGAAATCGCACAGGAAATTTATTTTTTAGGAAAGGGTTTTAAACTCATGTATGAATCATGAAAGTGTCGATGTCATAACATTCTGGGAGACAAAAATGTAATTGTATACGAAATATAATGTTGTATAAATGTAATGTTTACAGGCCTAGGGTAATCCATAAAGGCATCACATAAACTGAAAGTCAAAATATTGGACACAGGGTATGAAAAAATGGGAGGCTTATATCGTAACGAACATGTGGACATTGAGATAGATCAATATGCAAATCACTTGCCTCCCACACTTGCCTTCCTGAAAAATCCTTCCGACCAGACAACCCTGCTTCATCGGACCCTGACTGAGTTGCATTGTGTAGTATCAGCCCTCAGTGATGTTGCTCTATTGCCTGTAACTGCGTAGTGCGCAGAGACTGTCCTCTAGAGCAGTTGTACTGCGCAGTCCCAGAAGTGAGCAGCCTGCCTTCCTTCCCAAAATTGCACAGAAGTTGCCTCAAGCCTTACTTGAATTGCGCATTTCTCAAGATCTGTCATCAAGCCTCCTCCTTGTCTGTTCGAACCTCGTAATGCACAGAGACATGAGCCTGCTTTGCCTTAGTGTCCCCTAGTGTCCTCCCTCAACTAGGACTCACTGCTCCCAAAAACTGCATAGAACTTTCATATCTAGTCTCTCTACTGCCCTGTTTTGTCTTCCCTTGGAAAACTGTGAAGACCTACCTCCCAGGGTCTCACCTTGCAGTTGCCACTCATCATCTCAACTGTGAAATCCTACCTCCCAGTGGCCTCTGCACAATTTTTCCCGACAATGAAGAATGTGCTTCGGAGTTCCTCATTCAAGCCTGAGCTATGCACTGCGTAGTCTTAGTCACCAGTCTCCCTCCCTCTCACCTAGAATTGCGCAATGCGTAGTTGTTTAGCCCTCTTCCAAGCCTATCATTCATCCGAGGACCAGTTTGTGTATATCAATGCATGCATAATAGACTAGGAGATTTTGGGTTTGATTTTGTCCCGTCATGAGTGAATTGCAAGAACACATACACTATTAGATCATGGCGATATGATGAAGGAGATGAAGGAGTGAACATGTTAGAAGAGTTTCTTGTAGTTGGATGGACATAAGAAGCTCATCGAGAGCAGGTGAAGGGAACACATGCATGCAACCACTTTTCAAGACCAAGATAATGGAAGACCCCGTAGCCAACACATCCAAGAACATCCACATCAAAAATGCATCCATCACTCAACGACAACAACAGTTTGACATTGCCACCACAACCAGCTAGTCCATGTCAGTAGTGTCATGTCAAGTTGTGTCATGAGTTGTCAAGGCCACATCACTACTATGGGCCATATATGTTGTAAATAGAATGTAATGTAAAGGGAAAGTCCAATGGACACATAAGAATATGAAGAGTCGTGTCAATTGAAAATTCATAGGAAGTTGAACGGTCATGAGGGTAGTCCAAGAGTCACAAGGGTTAAGAATCACCCTTGGCTATATATACTTCCATTGTATGAGAAATATATTTTCACCTTGGCTAGTCCCACAAAGCATTGAGAGTTTTCACACAGTTCTTTGAGGAGTGAGGAGTGTCTCCACTGTCCCACTACTAGGGCTAGTGATGTATGGTGTGTGTATGTGTCTTGGAACTTTTTCTTAATACAGAAGCCTATTAAGGCCAACACGTTTTCATTCATCTTTTGTAGATGTTTGTAAGACTATTCTTTCGACATTTGTGATTCATGTTTGCTTCACATGTACTAAGATAGTTGAACTATTTTGGTTGTTTTAGTACTTACCTTGTTGGGAATGTGTTGTATTGGTTATCATTGTTGTCTCATCCTTGTGGACTACTTTGAACGATACTCGATAGACCTTCCTTTTTTACTAGTTATAAAGACTGTCACATCCATTGTGGACCACTCTTATCGATGGTGAACATGTCCTCCCTCGTACTTCGGTTTTAACGACTGTCACATCCATTGTGGACTATTCTGTTGGATGCTGGACATACCCTTCTGGTTCGCATGTGTCTCTTTCTGGGTGGTACTATTACCTCTCACTTAAGGGATCACTTTACTTTCCCCCTTTTGCAAGTAAGAGAACCTTGACACAGTTACATTACACACACACCAAGCACACTCACCTCGCTTTTTGAAGACACCAATGTGACACTCTCATATGCTGAACAATAAGAGCTAAGGAAAAGCTTTAAGTAAATGGCAACTGGGCCATCATACCAGATGGGACTTCTACACCAAACGGTGTGAGGTCTACATGGGACTTCATACCGGGGAGATACCGTCAACAAGTTCATTAACTAAAGTATTTCCAAACCATTTTTTTGTTTCCTGCACAGATTCTACATACACAAACCAATTATATGCTTTAGAAATACAAGACTTTGAAGTATCCTTTGTTGCTTCCATCATCTCTCCCTTATGCAATGCTAAAACACCCATGTTTCCCATCAAATCTTCATCTACTTCATCCACTATAACAACATTATCGTTAAAATCCAAACACATGTGTTCATCATCCATAATTTTTTCTTCCATGGCTACGTTTTCCCATGGAACATAGTATTCATCTTGAATGTCCTATGCCTTCCTTCCAACTTGTATAACAATACTATGTGATTGTTTCTCCTCTCTACATAGAACGAAATCAATGCTCTATCCTTCATCTATAACAATTCCTGCATTCATACACCAATTGTTAAAATTGAAATCATCATGGCTTGTATGCTCCATTAACACCTCAACCATCATATGCTGATTTTCCACATAGCTTGTGAGAATCTCAACTAGTCTCTCATCAACATTTTCTTCATGCTAGTCTTTAGTTTCCAAATGACCCATGAGACTTTCATCTAGTCTCCTTTCAACATTATCATTCTCTCTCTCTTTAAATTTTGATCCTTGGTTAACTTCACAAAGAACTTCTTCTTCAATAATTGTCCTTTGTTGCAGCTCAACTCCTTTGAGCTTTTCCTGCAATTGAGAATTTATACTATGTTCAATCTCCTTGCCTTTCTCCAACAATTGAGATTTTGATCTCTATCCCAGCTTCACCTGCAACAAATTCCATTTTACTCTCTTTTGGAGATTCCATTTGTAACCCTAGTCTTCCTTGTCTTTCTAAACTAGTTCTCTCAAAATCCCAAGTTGTAATTTAATTTTAGCTACTTCTCTATCAAATTTTTCCTGACTTGATCTACTATGGCTTATCTCTAAACCTTTACTATGAATCTCAACAGTCACAAATCACCTTCTTCTATGAGCTTCTCCCTGCTCACTATGGACCGCACATAAGCCACTGCAACAAGTTGACACCATCAACTTGTTTGTAAATACCATACTAAGCTTTTCCATGCCTAGTCTTCTCCTAGTATTTGTGTTGACTCCTTCCTCTAGAATCTTCATCTAAGCACTCTCTAGTCTTATGGCTTCTACATGCAATTTACTCACCTTCTTCCTATGAGAAATTTTCTTGTCCTCCTTCTCTATTGCAAGGTTCCTTACCATCATCATCAAGAAATATCTTTGTTCTCTTATTTTTTGGCTCTACCTTCAATGTTTTAGTCTTCTAATGTCCTTCACTCAAAAATTTATGTTTTCAGATCTATCTTTGAAACAAATATGATCTACTTCCTCCCAAAGTAGATTTTTCTTCCACACACTGTCTTCTTCAGATTTCCATCATGCAATCATCAATATTCAAACTCAATAAGAATTAAAACAAAATAAGTTACCTCAATGATATTTTCGAATCTGATTCTGCTTCACACTTTTGTTGAGAAATTTGAACTTTACTGGCTTCCTTTCTTTTAGATTTTCATTTTGCAATCTCTCAATCAAATTTATCAGATCCGTTTCTACTCCATGCTCTAAATTTCATCTTCAAAACTTTTCTTTCTTGCTGGTTTTTTCTAATCTCATCACCAAAGAGTATTCAGGCTCTGATACCACTTGATGGCACATAAGTCACCCCAACACCAATATCCCCAATCTATTCCACCCATATAGCTCCGTATTTACATCCAATTCAACAATATTTCATGAAACATTTAACATAGGAAGGCAATATAGGAATATGAATTTATTGTCTTAAATTACATGAGGGATTTTTCTCTCCCTCTCCCTCAAGAATCTTACCTCGTTTCATACACCCAACTACATAAGCTTCAACTTAAAAATTTTATGCAATGGGCAGGCCACATGGGCATTAACATGTAGTCATGAATTTTTTTCATGTAGTTGCTATGAAAGGATTTTGTAGTGCTTGTTTTCCAATTTGTTGTTCCGTCGCTATAAAATGATTTCATAGCACCTGCTAAAATTTTGTATTGAGGTTTTGGGGAAGATGAAATGACTTCAACTCTTTCTGAGATCAACTCCTTGATACAATGTACAATTTAATGTGCCTTTATTCATCAAGATTTGCAACACCATAATAAATTTTCCAATCAAAAATTCAGTCAAAGAGGTTTTTTTTTCTTTTTCCCTTTAGAATTCCAACTAGGGTACTTTGTTTTTGTAACAACACTCCAATCGTTATAAATTCCATGTAACCACTATGCCAAAACACGAAAAACACACACCCATGGGGTTTTGGAACGATTGCAACAAGAATACCAAAGATAAAAGAATAATCACACAACGATTGAAGCTACAATGTTGATATTTATTTTTTGTAAATTGTTTCAACAAGTTATAGGATTTCAAAATGACCAATATTTAAATGAACAAATGCACAAGAATAGAAACCATGAGACCACAAGCAAAAATTGAATTGGTTAATCACATCAATTTGATTCAATGTCAACCATTTAGCAAGCACACAATTTACAATCCAAAATTTATGTTCATTTATGCCACTCACACAAAGAAATACCTTTCGGTTCACACATATTAGAAAGTACAAGTGAGTCTACAAACTTGGGACTGTAGTTGCACAGAGAAACAATGAGTTCCTCTCTTCTCTCCCTCTGTCTTCTCCTCACCCGGGAGCTTCTCTTCTCACCTCTTCTTCTCAAACACTCTTTCTTTTTATTGTTTCCCAAAAGGAATAGACTATGATAACCAAGAGTCACACAATGTGAATCGTTTCCCCTTCTCCACAAAAAAAGGGAAACTGAAAACTAAACTTTACATCAGAAAATACCTTCAACAACTTATTCTAATAAAAATCAAAACTCACTTCCTAATTTAAATATCACAGTTTCTTACAAAACATTTAAAATTTCCTCCCAGCATTACCATGTGGCCATCCAATCACATTGATAAGCTCTCATCTAGATTTCGTCAACTTTTTTGCTCAACCTATGCAACTGCATCACTTCTTCTACTCATCTATTGAGTGGGTGATAGGAATGTGAGTCTCCATAATGCGTTATTGGTAAGATTTTGTCATCTTCCATCTCCTTGGTTCACCTGCCTTCACTTTGATTTATGTGAGATTGATCTAAGCTGTTATGACTAGAGGACTTTATTGGCAGGATATATATTAAGGCATAAAAAATATATAAATAATGTGTCCACCCTAGTATTTTTCCTTTTTTAAAAAATGACCCATCACAACCATATCACCAATTTGGTATGTGAACTGTCCATCTTCATATGGTCATTTCCATGCAAGATTGGCCCTATCCCAAAGTAAATAGATTTCATTGATTCTTAAGGTTTGCAACCTATCATTTGAAGTTTATGAAAATATATAGAGGTTTGTGAGTTTTATGTTGTGTTATTAAAGTAGCACCCATGGCTAGAAGCCACGTCACTGTGAAGCTTGGGGTCGTGGAGGTGCATGTTGTCTAATTCTACCAGGGAGTGCGAAGGAGACATAATCCATGGGAAAAAATTCCTTGAAAATTGATGCCAAAATGTATGGCATGTCATGGAGGATAGAATGGGTGTCATTATTAACAATTAATGCAAGGTGTGATAGCACTAAGGCGTTGTGACATGACATTTCCACAGTGGACTTCACATGGGAATAAATTTCAATCCATAAGTCAGATTGAGATAAAGGTTAAATATTATTGGAGAGCTCTTGACGATCTCAATGCAATGGTGTTATCCAAAGTGATTTCCACACATTTTGGTTCAGAAGGAATTTTGTAACCCCATTTCCATAGTGAAATCATGGAGGTTGGGTTAGTTGAAGCTAGCACCTCCTATTTAGTTGGGATTAACCCTAAGGGGGTGGGAGGGAGTGTTACAATGGGTGTTAACTAATTTAACTATGCTTGAGGCCACTAAAATCCTTTTGTGAGCCCATGTTTCCAATGTATAGTTAAGGATTGAAATTTAACCACTAAGTGTTTTCCTCTGGTTGATGAACCACTTGGTTATTGTAGTTTGGATAATGAACTACTTAGTGCTTGCCTTTGGATGATGAACCACTAATTTCTTGTTCAACCATTAATTATGCCATTGGATTCTTACCTTGGTTGATGAACCACTTATTACTTTCTTATTAATTGATGAACCACTAAGTTCTTTCCAATTGGATATTAAACCACGAGTACAGTGGATTCAATCCTCAAAAACTAAAAAACACATCTCTTCCTTAAATTGGGGTGAATCCTTGTGTTTTCAAGCTTTGAGATTAAGTGAGTCACTAGGGTGTCTACTTCCAAAGAGTAGTTGATGACTCACTTATATAACAAGCTCAATCTCCTAAGTATTTGACCACAACATTGGTGAGAAATTTTCCTTATGCAAGCATCTCCTTGGAATTTGGATCTGTCTTGAGGGTGGTTTGTTGCACGAGATATTGCAGTGTATCTTTCCTATGGTTGTTTGGAGAGTGGATGTCCCTCCTTTAGTTTCCAACTATTTCAAGTTATTCATATAAGTGTAATGATTTATATCTATTAGAATATGGATGATGAATTTGCTAGTATGTTATTGGTTGATTTATGGTTTGGTACTATTCATGAATGGTTATAAAACCCATTACATGATTCATTATGGACAAGTTGTCTCATATATTTCTATTGTTATATCGAACTCATGGCACTATGTGATTGTTATCATATTCATGATTGCAAGGTTACTTATATGATTCTGATTGATTGTCCGAGATCACTTGATTAACCCATTATTACATTTGTTTTTAATTATTTGACATGTTTATGAATTGAGAAACTCGCTATCATACTTAATAATTGTAGACTATCTCACTAAAGAAACTGCCTAACTCTACAATAGTTGGTAAAGTTAAAATACTTGAACTTGTGCCAATTTTCCTTTGGAGCCAAGTTTTTCTTGTTTAGGATCTAATGTCAATTGGGCTCTACAGAACTTTGGGCATGGCTTAGTGCCTTAGAAGGATGGTTCTTAGCGCTTGGGCATTGTCTCACAAAATTGATGTTCTAGGTAGATGCCCTAGTCTTCAAAAAAATCTAGTGA
This sequence comes from Pinus taeda, assembly GCA_000404065.3. NCBI lineage: Eukaryota > Viridiplantae > Streptophyta > Pinopsida > Pinales > Pinaceae > Pinus > Pinus taeda. The sequence goes on from APFE030993049.1 coordinate 15,428, forward strand.
ACTTCCTTGAATTTATCTTCCTTCAATGTTTTAGTAGGAACCCATATCTTATCTAGGATCGTATTGTATTCTTATGTGACATCATATCTGGGCTCAATATCTTTCTCTTAATACAGAATGCATCTGGTGATGTGAGGATCTAAACTTAGAAGGGGTTGAGAGTAGGTCTAGGATGGAACCTTGGCCCAATGCAATTTTGCTCTACTACTTACCTTCCACCACTCACCATTGTAACACATACACAACGTAACATGGAGCGGGCAATGAAAATGGTTTAGTGATAAAAACAATCGAGAATATTTCTATTTTCCAAGTTTGCTAAGCTATCGATGTTATCGTTGTGTTGTGTTTCACAATCAAATGATGATGCCTGATGGAATGGGAAACCATCGGGAATAATTTTTATTTTATTTTTCTGGTCCATTAAGTGACAAGACCACTTGATGCCTATTGATGTTATTGTTGTGTTTTATTTCACAATCGAGAAATGTCAGTAGATGAAGTCGACAACCAATGAGAAAATTTATTTCTGTTAGACTACCAATTCATGGTACTACCCACCATTATCGGATGAGACTTTGTTAATGCTCAACCTTATTGCAACAGTGCAAATCAACGACCTAGGTTCACATTGGGCCCCCCAGGTCTCTCGTGGGTTAACAGGTGGGGTGTCTAGCATTGGAACTCCCTTCATGGGCCTTTGTTAAAGGATTACTATCGTGTGTTGGTGCTTTTGTAGTGCATACTCAATCTACAACGCTTATTTACGAGAGAGTTTCCCTTAACCTACTGTGAGTTAATTGGGGGGTCTGAAACTAGAACTCACCCTTAATAAAAATTGCTTCAAGTTTTTGTTAGGGGCCTTTGGCACATAAAACTACCCACTGCTCTCCTCTCTTAGTTCACACTTAATGCTTGGGGTGGTAATTTACTCGAGCAATATGACGTGGACTTGGCTCTGACATGGAACCTCAAACAACGCTCACTGCCCACTACCTAGTTTTGTAGACTTATCAACGAAGGGAGAGGAGAATGGGAAATGGAGTGTTGTGCTAGTCTAGTGTTATGTGGGTTTAAGGACACCCACCAAAATCGGGATATGGGCCAAAATGCGTATAACAAGGAAAGTCCTGCAAACAAAAGGAGGAGGACCCTTCGAGCCTCACACTTTAGACGATTTGGCAGTGGTCATGTGGATGCCACATAGGATTCTAGGAATACAAGGTTACATGAAATGACGTAGTAATGGTGTGGTAGTTCCACATGGACTATACTTGGATGCCATGTGGCATTCAATGCCGACGTGGCCTAATTTGATTAACAAAACTTCAAGAGGGCATAAATTTCAATCTAGGAGTCAGATTGAGATAACATTTATATTGCCAAAAAATGTCTCGATGAGATGAACACAATGGTGGCATTAGTTTTGAGATTTAAAGAAGTTGTAAAAAGAGGATTTTTGTGACCCCATCTTGCTAATAGACCTTGGAGGTCAAGTCAATTCAATAGGTAACACCTCCCAACAACTACAAGGGGGTGGGATGGAGTGTTAAAACCTTTGTTTTGGTGTCTCATCACTCTCATTCCTAAACTGAGGTTAACATAGCTATTGGTTCAACTTCTTCTTCAGATGTGATTACCCAAATATTATTCCCTTCGATTAAATGATGCATCTTAAAATTCCAATTTGCATAGTTTCCCCATCTAGCTTCAATGTTGGTTCGTTTAAATATGATTTTTCTAATGGAATTTCCATCTTATGAACTTAATAAATAATACTTTTTATCTCTCCAATATTCTCTTATTTTTAAAATTGTATTTAACCACTTACTAATGAGGTACCACCAAAATGCTCAATTCAATATAAGTAAAGGAAAGGAAACAAAATACAAAAAGGAATTAGATCATAGTGAACATACAATTTATGATGAAAAGGTTACCTCTTGCTCGAGTTTTTAATGATCTTTGGGCTAGACTTTAAACATAATTTTCCATGAAATTTACCATGAAAAAGTTACCTCATGCTCTTTTTTTAACAATCTCTTATTTCATGGATATTTGAACATTTTTTCCCTTGGTATCTTTTAACCTAGCAATTGATGATGGCTCTTTTATGAATTATGAACATCATCTTCTCATAGTCGTGATACCTTTGCTTAAACCCTCAATTCCTATCTCAATTCTTCTCAACACCAAGAGCAATTACCTCATGCTCTATTTTTTTACAATCTCTTATTTCATAAATATTTAAACATTTTTTCCCTTGGTACATTTAAAGTATTTAAATGTATAGAAAAGATTCATAACCTCTAGATTCAACATGTGTACTTATACTACTAAACAAAAAATACTTATATTTTCTCTTTGAGTTTACCCTTTAATTAAAAGCTACAACAATTATTGATATTTCTCTATACGTTACAATTCATGTTTAATCTATTAATTTTTTAGTTATTTAAAATGACTACACTTACCAAAAATAAGCCTATACATATTATCACACTAATATATATGTATATCACATTAATATATAAGCTTAAAATAAAAAATTACAAATAAATATTAATTTGCGTTTACTTTTAATTTTTAAATTAATTATAATTATTATTATATTTAGAACATTTTTTTTAAATATCATTATTTTTCTCAATATATCATCAAACTTATATATGTAATGTTTGAATGTATTTTTTTTTTATTGAATTTTTATTTTTGCGAATGATTAAATTCACAATATTTAATAACAGGCTAGTGTTTACTGTGATTTTAATTATCATTCCTGCTGCGGCAGTAAATATACGCGTTCGATTTTTGATTTATGCCGAAATTATTTTTACAGAAGCCTCAATTTAACTAATAAAATATAATGTTAATTTTATAAAATTAAAATTATTATTTATATTTTATTCATTTAATTTATAAAATAAAATATTTATTTTTTTTAATAATTTTATCTCATTTTTTTAACTTGTGATTGGTTGATTTTAAGTGGCCTTTTACTGGGCCATGATGCGTATGTACTATGGAAACAGTAAGAAAATGACGCCCTCAATTTTTGTGGGCAATTGCTATTTCCACCTCCATAGCAAAATTAATGCTATGGAGGGTACAGAGTTTCACAGAGCATCATTGACCATACATCATTCATCATCGGACCATGCATCTGTCTCCGGCATCCCTCTCCGGCTGCCCATGGAAACCCCCGGCTACCTGCCCGCAGCCACCCGCAGCGTCCCTCCGGTTTGAGGACTTAATGAGGTTCACCGTACTCATTTAATAGCAGACGAATTTGAATTTGAATTTTGAGTTCTAATTTAAAATACCGCCCAAACAAAATTCAAATTTCTATAACCATAAACAGAAAGAGGCTCGAGGCTCGCTGATTGCGGCATTGGCTTCTCTGTAAATATGCCCATCGGCCTTTCCAAAGAGAAGCGAGGAGGCCAATCCCGTGTTAGAGGAGATCATCAGCTGTCTTCAGTTAGCCTTAACGGGTTACAAAAGAATATCGAAGATGGTTAGATCCCCTTGCTGTTCAAAAGAAGGTCTTAGCCGCGGCGCTTGGTCCGCCATGGAGGATATGATTCTCTCTGAATACATTCGAATTCATGGCACCGATGGATGGAAAAATATCCCTAAAAAAGCAGGTGAGTTTCAGTAAAATTCTAATTGCAATTTTTATTGCAAACAAAATGCGCATTGAGAGGCTAAATGAGCGGGTAGGTTTTGTTTTGCAGGTCTTAAGCGATGTGGAAAGAGTTGCAGGTTGCGTTGGCTGAACTATCTTCGCCCCGACATTAAACGTGGTAACATTTCTCCCGACGAGGAGGAGCTCATTATTCGGTTGCATCGTCTTCTTGGCAATCGAGATGTAGAAAATCAGTGCACATGACACTTTTGGTTTTCTTAGGTTTTGAAATAGTTTCGAAATCTGCCATTGAATTAATCTCAACTATACAATGTATGTGCAGGTGGTCTCTGATAGCAGGACGACTGCCTGGTCGAACAGACAACGAAATCAAGAATTACTGGAACACTCATATGGGCAAGAAGCTGTGCATGTCAATGAACAAATCTCAACTCAGGATTCCAGAAAATCGAAGAACAAGATCAAAATCTCCTGTTCCTGTTCAAAATCCCGTGTTCAAAGCCACTGCCGTTAAAAGAAAAACAGCCGTGCGACACTCTGGAATTGTAAGAGCAAATGGCTATAACGATGAGGGCTCCAGTAATCATATATCAGATCAAGCCTTCAAATTATGGAATGTTCAAGAAACCTGGAACTCCTCATGGCTCGACGTACTTGTGAACGATTCCATAGAATCCGAGCGTATTGATTTGGCATTGGCTGATAATCCCGTCGAAACAGCAGCTACAGATTCTCTGTCTTCTATGTCGAGTTTAGGTGACCAGCAATCTCCTCATTACGATCATTCTGGGGGAGATGCAGCTAATTTAGCCGACAGTTCATTTTTTTCGAACAAGCAGTCGTCCCATTACTGTAGTCTGCTCCCTTCTCCGTTCGTCTGTTCAACAGATTTTACATCAGAAGACTTGTACAGAGCAATGGAAGAAGACTACAATAACGAAGAAGACAAAGAATGGATTCATGAATTCGATTATTTACAGGAATGAAGAGAGCTTTAGACAGAGTTGGGCTGCAACATCGTGTGGAAGGGATGAGCTGTAGACAAACTTTTTCTGGAATACCGTGAATAAATCCCGTGACAGGAAATGGAGCCAGCAAAATTTTAGGGATTTCAATCTGAAACTTTCCACCAAGTAGAGAGGCAATGAATGCATCCCACAACTATAGTAAATGTTGTAGAGGTGTGCGGCATTTTGATTTAATTAACAGTTTTATTTTCATTAACTATTGCGTTGTGTTTGATAATAAAAAGAAAATTGCAGATTCTATTTATCTATAATATGATTGATTCAAGTTTCATTTTGTAATATTTGCTATAGCAGTTTTTGTTTAACATAATGTTATATAGGTAATTAATTTATATCTGTGTGATAATTTTAGATACGGTTGCAATATTTATCTCATCATTTTAGGATTAAAATTAAAATCACCATATTAAAATTCTTGCAAATAGCTCATATTCATGTTCACTTAAATACCATCAATTATCACTTATCATAATTCAATCAAATATTGGTATAAAAATAGATAAGATCAATATGCAAAGGTAAATAAGACTTTTTAGTGATAGCTACCCACCAAAATTTATGCAAGTCTTAGCTAGACAATTAATTTTTCAATTTCATATAGTAACAAAATAAAATCTTATCAACCATTAATTAACTAAAACATTACTTAACTATTTTCTAATATTCAAATTACTTTTATAATAAATATTATTAATTAACAAGTTCAATATTAATAAATATTGGTACCTGCCTGTTTTATTAGTTGAAATAAATAACTATATTCATAAACTCATCAATAATTAAATGAAAATTGATTCAAATAATAAATTTTTATTTAATATATATTACAAGTAGTTTTGGACACTTAAAAAAATCATTTTAACAAATAATTTTACCTATAGTAAAAAGAGTTGTGATTTTACTTAATATTAATAAGAAAGTATAAAATTGTTGATAATAAATTAAAATAATTTTCAATTCAAATAAGAAATAACTTAGTAAATAAATCAACTCCAATTTTAGAATATATATATGGAATATATTCAATCTTTGTTTCATAGATATAATTGGCAAGAACAACTACCATTTAAAATATATTTATCTATACTTTACGCCTAAAATGTAAATCTTTCTAGACAACCTTCACAATAAATATATTACTAGTATAATAAGGCATTATTATCGATGGATAGGATTGGATTCTCCACCACCATAATGTAGCTATTAACAAAATAACCAAATTTACCAATCAATAAAACCTAAATTAGCTAGATTCTAAACCTAACACTAACACGAATTTAGTACTTTTACTTTATTTAACTATATTAAAACTAAACAACATATAATAGCTACTATATAACAATTGTTTATTAGTAATTTATTATTATCATTATAATTACATTAATAAATATAGTTGATAAAACTGAACTACTTTTATTTTTTTTAATTTATCATTTTAATTTACATTTACATTATGTTATTTAATAATTTTATAATTATATAAAATAAATGTGATTTAAAAATATATCTACTAAAACTATATATTTATTTATTTATAATTTTTATACAAATATTTAAACTGAAAAAAGTTACTCTACCAACATCTATCAACCTAAATACCCTTAGTAGCACTTCTTAATTATTGCATTAATCTGAATCGTTCGTGTTATTCTCATTATTTTTAGGAGTTGTCTATAATGCGACTTTTTGGAGATTTTGGTGACGGAATCCGGCGGAAGAAATTGAGGTTAAATCTTGATTTGTTGCAGTTAAAATGGTTTTTTAACTGCATATTTGGATTCAGCACCGTGAAAAACTCCTGGGACGCTTTGATTGTGCAGAAACTAGCTATCAAACTTACGATTCTAATAAATTGCTGCCGGATTTTGACCAGAAAAACCCACCACAAAGGTTTTCAAAAAATCGCATTATAAATAACTGCTTATTTTTATACTTGGTCCTTACGGACGAATTGATGACGGCCATGTGATTACTCTAGCCAAAGTTTATAAAATAATTGTTCGTTATTACTCTATTGGACTTTGGTGGAGTCAGTGGTCATTGATGTGACATTGCGATGTCATTTAATTAGGCCGATAGGCCTTTCCTTTGAAAGGGACCTTCGTCATCCCTTTCATTGTCACGTTGACACCTGGCAGACTGTTTTCATGCTGACACCTGGCGGAGAATTCAATTCCATAAATGTTTTCCCACTCTTCCTGTTATGCCTTGTGTTAGGTTGGCCACACTCTCTGCGCCTGCAAGTCCGCAAATTTTTAATGAGTTACGGGCCTTGTGTTAGGTTGGCCACACTCTCTGCCCCTGCAAGTCCGCAAATTTTTAATGACTGAGATGACATCTGTTGAGTATGCGTGTGACCTCGGCCATCGCCACCTTAATCTCCACCGCCTTCACCTCCTCCACCTTCATGGCATTCACCCTTTCACCCTCGAACCTTCATGGCATTCACCTCCTCACCCTCGCAGCCTTCACCTTCTTGACCACGCTTCATGGCATTCACCTCCTCACCCTCGCAGCCTTCACCTTCTCGACCACGCTTCCTTCCTTGGAGAACCCTCGTTTGTGCTGTTACAGGTAAATGTTATGATGATCGTCTACATTGTTACAGGTAAATGCTATCCTGGTCATCTGGGTTGTTACAGGTAAACACTATGCTCATCTGATCTGGAACCTTCACTATCAGAAGATATGTTATTGTAAATGAAAAGTGTTCACGGTTTTGGACAAAATGCCAACCTCCCCTACACAAAATGGTTATGCCGGAATTTTATTTTCTTCACCACAAGGTTTTACTTCCATTGTTCTAAAGATTGGATGGATGATGTATTTTCAAAAGTGGGTTCGATGTATTTTTATTTTCAACAGCCACAATCATGGTTTGTGTTTACAGTGTTATGATCTGAGTGAAACTCGTTCTTTTTCTCGTGACCCAGGCTTTGATACTAGGCCGGACCTTTCTGAGGTGAGTACTTTACTTTTATTTCGTCTTTGCTGTGTCAGGGGTTCTGGGACTTGGCCCGAATTCGCTCTTGATATGTCACCAGGGCTGTATGTTTTTTTAAGGGTTTCATAGTTGTTTTAATGTGGCGCTTGCAAGGTCCAAACCTGGGTTTGGACATAAATATTTTCAGAGAAGTTGTGGATTCATAGTTTCTCCCCCTTTCTTAGTGGGTATTTTCGTTCTATTCGGAAATATGCAAATCACTGGTCGAAACCTCAATGGTTAGGGCCGATCAACAATTTTATTCAGAAAATTTGATGCTTTGGTCTCTCCATGCTTACCCTGACTTGAGATGGGGTTTAGGTGTCGCTTTCACCCTTTAAAATCCCTGGTTTTCAAGATTAGTATGTTTTCCTCCCATTTAAGCTGTCAAGGTTCTTAGACAAGCTCCATTTTTCTGGAACTGGAGTTCAATAACCCCTTTCAAGCGATCTGGCTTTATCTCTTAAAGCAGTATCGTATTTGATCATTTATGACTCTGAATTTGTTCTTGTTCTGATTCATGATTCAATGGCTTTCTTTTGCCGTTATGGGTTTTTAAACATTAAGATCGTTATATATATTGTATGGTAAAATGAGGTAGACAATGTTGTATTCGAATCTTTGTCATTGCGTGTAATTCATTCTATATTTGATGCTCTGTTTACAAGTTTCATCTTGACGTGTAACTCATTGATTTATGATCTAAATGCTTTGATCTGTCAAGCTTTGTTGAAGGCAAGAAGGTTATGATTTGACTTGTTTGGGTTTCTGCTATGCAATTTAAATTATGTGTTCTATTTTCTGCCACCAATACATAAAATAAGGTGAGTTCAAATACTATTTTATTTATTTTCCACAATTTGTTGAATTATGTTTCTAACTCTGCCTGGAACAAGTATAGGATGTCCTGCTCTCTCACGCTCTCTTTTTTTACTTTCTAAATATGCTATATTCATTTTAAATTTCCTGAAGGCCCCACAGGTGTGTGGCGTAGTGGCAAGCAGTGAGATGATTGGGATATCTTGGTTGAAACTAGAAGCATTCATTGCTTCAGTTTGAAATTTTACAGGCTATTATCCTGAATGGGACGAGAATCATCGAGTGTTCAAGTTGTCAGGGTCCTGCACAATATGCTTACTGAACAAGTAATCCAGTCTCGTTATTCAGCCTAAATTTGCTTTCCCGTGGGTAGCAATGCTGGAAAGTTGACAAGTTTTGCCTTTACGATGCTAGAATTATCTTTATGCAGAAATTCCAGGGATATGATAACAGTTCCAAAGGTTGGGTGCTGAACATTACCTCTTTATCGGGTGCTCTCAATGGCACAGCTCATGTCTACCTGGACGGAATGCAGTGAGCTTCCCAGAAATTGTTTGCTTGTTGGTTTTATGAATTCTTTTCAGAGTATCCCTGTTTTTGCTTTGGAATTTCAGACTCCCAAACTATGTATTAATATTGGGCAATGAATATATACCTTCATAATATAGGCTGGAATATACAATGTGGAATAGGAGTAGAGTAATAGATGCTATATATCTCAGCCTATACAGCATTTATTTCTCTTCTGCTAGGTGCATATTGATTACCTATTGGGCTTGTATCTTGTTCCTACTGACATAATTGTTTCCATGTCACCTATTTCGATACCTGTGTTTAAATATCCTTATCTTTTGCGTCATTGTAGGCCCGAAGATGGAAAGACAATCAAACCCATCTCTCTGTTACAGATGTGTCATGTGGGAGTTATTGACACTGCCGGGCTGGAAAGCTACTACAACTTTGGGTTTGATCATTTTAACGTGACTTAGCAAAATGTTGGGATTTCCAGGCTTATACAGAGTCTTGTAGGAAATGTTGGACCTTTTGCTTCAGAAGATTGCATTTTTCTAGATTTAAGTCTACAGGTCTCAGTTGAACTTAGTACCAAACTCCAGATTTTTCCAAATACTTACTATTCCAGATGGGATCTGCTGCTTTTTTGGCCCTCATTTGATAAAGACAAGTCTATTCTTGAAAATAAGATAGAGATGTTCAAAGCCCATAGTACTTGTTACATTCAAGTCTTTCTCTTTCATTGGAAGCAATTATAGTTTTATGTAGAAAGCATATAATATGATTTAAGTCTATTCTTGAAAATAAAGTAGAGATGTTCAAAGCCCATAGAACTTGTTTCATTCAAGCCTTCCTCTTTCATTGGAAGCAATTATAGTTTTATGTAGAATGCATATAATACGATTTAAGACTATGCTTGAAAATAAGATTGAGATGTTCAAAGCCCATAGTACTTGTGACATTCAAGTCTTCCTCTTCATTGGAAGTAATTATAGTTTTATGTAGAATGCATATAATACACATTCGTGGTGGTTAAAAATTCTGAATTGAAGGATTAACTAAATATTGATGTTTCAAACCACTTTTGCTTGAAACAGCTATGCTTGGAATTCATCCTCCTCTTTATTAGGACGCTGCAGATGAGCCGGTGGTGCTATCCCAGCAATGTGCCACTTCCTTACAAAGGTTACAAGTGATGATTGAACAGACAGATCTCTTTCTTGCTTGCTTGAGCAATTAGTTATATTGTTACATCACTCTGTAAAATCCGAATTCTAACATATTATTTTAGTACTTATTTTAGTACTTAGAAGTGCATTTCAATAAGATATAGCGAATAGCAATTACTTATGTGTATTTTTTTCAGTACACGTCTGCCTTGCAATTTTGAGATGCAAGATTGCAAATTCACATTTTTGGAGTTGATTGGGTTTATCTTTTATGTTTTTGTTATGTTTTTTTTGTTGGATTTTGGAATCAACTGAGTGGGCTTTTTGTCCCTTATTTCGCTCTCTTTAAATAGGACTTCTATGAACCCTTTCTTATCCAATTGCACAAAGACTATTTTTTGGTTCATCTATAGACAAGGCGAAGTTTCCTTTTCAAAATGAGTTTCAAAATTTTAATAATTTAAATTTCTATAATTAAATAAATTATTTTTATTAAATGAATTTTATTAAAAGTAATAAAAATTATCTTTAGGAAAACAATCTTACAATTAGTTAATGTTTTAGTTGTAGTGTCAACCACCAATGTAAGTGATTTATTTTAATATTTGCAAATCACAAATTTCTTTTCAATTACCATATAAAACACTGTAATATACTTTTTATTTAAATATCAATAGTTTGGTTTTGGTTTTGGGTTTGTTCTTTTAATATCAAATCTGCTGGTACATGATGGTCATGGTGGTTAGTGCCTTTGTCACTAGTGAGCTTTATATTTGCTTGCCTATCTATAGAGGTTTCTTCCTTTTAATATATGTCCTTCCATTGTGTCGCTCCCACTGACACCAACATACGTGGATGACTTTTTAGATTTCTATGGTTAATGTTTTAGTTTAAAATTAACTTCTAAATAGTAAAGCTGTTTATATATATTTAGATGCTTTAATAGGATAATTAAAAATAATGCATTAGAACATAATTTTAATTAGGGTTATATAGTAGGTAATATTGCTACTTAATAAATATAATTTAATAAACTAAAAATAATAAGGTAAAAAATTTTATCACAAAAATAAACAAATAATAAAATATTGTATTGTTGAATGCTATCACAGAAAATAAAAAAAAACCAGTTGTTGATTTTTTGGAAGTTTTTCTAGGACTATCTTTTTTAAAATCTTGGGGGAATTTATTGAAATCACAAGTTTGATGGTAACCTATGTGCAATGGAAGTGCCCTAGGGGTTTTTCAAGGTGCTAAATCCATATATACAGTGAAAAACCCAGTTTAAATAACACAAATCAAGATTTCACCTCAATTTTTTTTCAGCTTAATGTCACTTAAAACAACTCCATAAGAAAATATAATTAATTAATATTGTTTATATCAACACATATATATACACTTTAATATTCTTTATTTATTTATTTATTTTATTTCTGTGTATTTTTATGTATATATAATTAAATTTATTAAAATATATTTTTAATATAATATGAAGTAAATTTAAATTAAAAATATGGAGAGAAACTATAATTCTTGAAAATGGAAATAATAGAAGAAAAAAAGAAAAAAAAATCAACAAGAAAAAGTCAAATGAAAAGAAAATAAAACAAAATATTAGTAGTTGATTTGAGGCTTTTGTGATCCATATCAGGTTTATGAGAGATTTTTCAGCGTAAATCACAAGATCTGTCATTTGTCGATGCGTTTCGAACCAACTAGTGCGGTTCATCTTCAGGACAAGTTGAGGAATGAGATCGAGCTTTGCATTTTAAATAGCTTGAGTAGAGCCTCCAATGGCTAACTAGGGCAACGGCTAAATTGGACTACCCCACAACTTTGCTCAAAGAACTCTCCCTCAAAACAGAAAAAGGTGGAAGTGAGGCAGATCTCAACTAACCAAGTAGTGTCAAGATCTGTTAAGTGGCTGATAACCTCCAAGGCCTCATTAATAGGGATGCAAGTGTACAGGGAAACAACATGGCTCCCAATGGACTTCTAGCAACTTGATACAAAGTTCCAACCCTAAACCCAAGAGTAAAAGCATATTTAAAATTCATTTTCCAAACATGTACCTTTCCATCAATGAATGCCACCTTGTAACCTTTGTCTTCCATTGTGGAAATGGACACCAAGTTCCTTTTGAGATCATGTAAATAAATAACTTCTTGTAAATGAATCATGTTACCCTGATTCAATTGAAGAGTAACATTCCCTACACCCTTTATAGGATAGGTGGCATCATCTCCAAGAATAATCTCCAAGTTTGTCTCCTTCTCTATTAGATTAGCGAGAGCTTCCTTGTATCTGGTGAAGTGCCTTGAAGCAGCACTATCAATAAGCCAATTCCCCAAAGTGTTTGGAGGAGAGGTACTAGAGAGGGCCTATATAGGATAATACTCCTTTTGCTTATGAAAAACAACATTAGATTCTTCATACCTGGAGTTCCTTGCTTTCTTGGAAGGTAGACCATTTCCTTGATGACCTGCATTCCTTTTTCCTTTGACATTGTACCTGTCATTCCTTCGATCATTATTGTTGAAGTTTCCCTTGGAATGATTGTGATCATCATCATGTGATGTGTCCCTTCTATTTGGACACTCCCTTGCATAGTGGCAAAACTTATTGCAAGAAAAGCATATGCCTTTCCTTCCTCCCTTAGATCCAGGCTTTCCATTGAAATGACCTTTAGACCCTGCATTATTTCTCCTTTTGGCATGAGCGGAGAAAGTAGTGGAGTTGCCTCTATTAGAAGGCATCTCTTGCTCCACCATCCTGGTTTCTTCTTGAATGCATCTTGACATCAATTCTTCAAACCTCGGAATTTGATCATTATTGAGAATAGTGGTTCTAAATATATACCACTCGAGTGGGAGACCTCCAAGGGTAGTGATAGTAAGTTCCTTGTCAGACATGATTTCTCCAATCGATAGAAGATCATTCTTGATCTTGGTGATCCTTAAGAAGTAGGATTGAATATCCTCATCCTTTCCCTTCTTAATATACTTCAACTTATTTTTCAGGAACAAAATTTGATTTGCATCACTAACCTTGAACATGCTTACCAATTTGTCATAGATCTCCTTGGAGGTGTTCAAATCGGAGATGTAGGCCACTAGACGCTTGTCAATGGAATCTATGATAATATTCTTCACTTTGAATTCACCATTGGTGTACTTTTTCTTTGTAGCAGCTAGTGCATTTGATGGAGGCTCAGGGATTTTACCCTTCACATAATCCAACACTTATTACTTCTATGGTTAAGAGAAATTTACTTCAAATTTATTTATTATCCCAATATCAATTTCTAGATTAGCAATCACACCATCATGATAGTAAAATGCATATATAACATAAACATAAATAGTAGAAGACAAGTCAAGATAAGAGGACACAATATGTGGTACCAACTAGGGACAAACCACAATGTGGGGAAACCCTTGATCAATTCTTCTTATATTCTTCAATAGTTCAACAAGGAGATAGAGATAGAGTACAATGAATTAAAGTCAATACTAACGTGCCAAATAAGATATTAGAAATAAAATATATTCACCATGAAGATGACACAATGAGGTTGCAATCCTCCTTTCTTCGCTGCATCACAGATTAAGGCACCTTTTACATGCTGCAAAGACTGGTGCTTTTCTTGGAAAATCTGGTCACTAGTTAGGGCACAAACTCTAACTGTTACAACACCCTAAATACACCCAACAACCCACCTGTTGACAATAGCTTTCCTTCATAGAGTCCCTCCAACTATACGCTGCCTCATAGGGCTTCCATCCTCCTAGAATGTGGCTCCTAAAGCCTACGGCCTAGCCCAACAATGGATTGTAACTTTAGTCCCCTCAATTAGTGCCCCAAACAGTCCTTAAACAACAGGCCCTTGCTCCTCTTTTCTGCGGCTTCTTCTTCCCTACAAACTGAGCTTAAGAACAGTCCTATCATGCCCAAATAGCCCTGAACTAGTCCACGCTGTCACCTACAACGATGTGGCTTTATCACAGATCCTTCACGTTATTATAGTACTCCTTTTGTTGCGGCTATGTCCACACTTCTTGTTGCGTCTTAGGGTCACTTTCTAGCTGTGTTTTAGGGCTCCAAAAATTGTGGCTTTAGGCCTTCTTATGCTGCAGATTAGGGCTTTCATTTAGGGCCTTTATGGACTACGTATAAGCCTCCTTTTGACTGTGGCTAGGGCTTCTCTTTTCTGTGGCTTAGGGTTTCCTTTTAGCCGAGAATGAGGGTCTCCTTTAGCTGCATTTTATGACATATTTTAAAAGGGGATTAGGGAATCAATTAACTGTGGCTAGTTCTCATTCAATCTCCGTATAGAACCCTTCCTTCACTGCGGCTAGGGCACCTTGTCTTGCTACGTTTAGGGCTTCTTCATGGCTATGGCTTGATCTCCTTTAGGAAAACGATTAGGGCTCTCCCTCTAGGCCTATCTTTCCACCAAACCGAAACGAGTGGAGAGAGATCACAAGAGATGTGTATGTCTCAAATGAATTGAAGACTCTTCTATTTATAATGCAACACTGAGGTTGAGCTGGGGTAATTTTCTTGCTGGCCGACCTTGACAAATTGTCAAATAATACAAATAAATTCATATCTCCATAAATACATGTAAGAATCGGATGATCTTTAGATCAATCCTACACCTCTTGAAGAGAGGAATCCGATAAAAATATCAACTTCCATAAATAAGATGACCCACATTGAGTTTGGTCTTAGTTGCCAATTTTCACAAAGAGATGTACTTCTGCCCCCTAAAATTGGCTTTAATCCTATAACTACTTCGATTTTCATGGTTGCTTCCCTTGAAAATGGAAGCCTTCCCTACCAACTATTTTGGAAACATCCTCAAAGTCCTTTTCCCCTTGGACTGGTTCCTAGAAGCCTCCTACTCTTGAACATACCTTTTCTGTATATGCCCAGTTTCTGTATATGCCCAGTTTCCGTATATGCGCACATCTTCCGTATATGCCACAGTTTCCGTATATGCGCACATCTTCCGTATATGCCCAGTCTTCTGTATATGCCCAGTTTCCGTATGTGCCCAGTTTCCGTATATGCGCACATCTTGCGTATGTGCACAGATTTCCGTATATGCGCACATCTTCCGTATATGCACACATCTTCCGTATATGCCCAGTTTCCGTATATGCGCACATCTTCCGTATATGCCCAGTTTCCGTATATGCACACATCTTCCGTATATGCCCAGTTTCCGTATATGCGCACATCTTCCGTATATGCCCAGTTTCTGTATATGCGCACATCTTCCGTATATGCCCAACTTCTGTATATGCGCATATACGGAAACTGGGCATATACGGAAGATGTGTGCATATACGGAAACTGGGCATATACGGAAGATGTGCGCATATACGGAAATTGGGCATATACGGAAGATGTGCGCATATACGAAAGATGTGTGCATATACAGAAACTGGGCATATACGGAAGATGTGCGCATATACGGAAACTGGGCATATACGGAAGATGTGTGCATATACGAAAACTGGGCATCTACGGAAGATGTGCGCATATACGGAAACTATGCATATACAGAAGATGTGCGCATATACCGAAACTGGGTATATACAGAAGATGTGCGTATATACGGAAGATGTGCGCATATACGGAAACTGTGCATATACGGAAGACGTGCGTATATACGGAAACTGTGCATATACGGAAGATGTGCGCATATACGGAAACTGGGCATATACGGAAGATGTGCGCATATACGGAAACTGGGCATATACAGAAGATGTGTGCATATACGGAAGATGTGCGCATATACGGAAACTGTGCACATACGGAAGATGTGCGCATATACGGAAA
Organism: Pinus taeda; assembly: GCA_000404065.3. Taxonomy (NCBI): domain Eukaryota; kingdom Viridiplantae; phylum Streptophyta; class Pinopsida; order Pinales; family Pinaceae; genus Pinus; species Pinus taeda. The sequence continues at coordinate 31,442 of APFE030993049.1, forward strand.
CTGGGCACATACGGAAACTGTGCACATACGGAAGATGTGCGCATATACGGAAACTAGGCACATACGGAAACTGTGCACATACGGAAGATGTGCGCATATACGAAAACTGGGCACATACGGAAACTGTGCACACATCTTCCGTATATGCCCAGTTTCTGTATATGCGCAAATCTTCCGTATATGCCCAGTTTCCGTATATACGGAAGATGTGCGCATATACGGAAACTGGGCATATACGGAAGATGTGCGCATATACGGAAACTGGGCATATACGGAAGATGTGTGCATATACGGAAGATGTGCGCATATACGAAAACTGTGCACATACGGAAGATGTGCGCATATACGGAAACTGGGCACATACGGAAAGTGTGCACATACGGAAGATGTGCGCATATACGGAAACTGGGCACATACGGAAACTGTCCACACATCTTCCATATATGCCCAGTTTCCGTATATGCGCATATCTTCCGTATATGCCCAGTTTCCGTATATACAGAAGATGTGCGCATATACGAAAACTGGGCATATACGGAAGATGTGCGCATATACGGAAACTGGGCATATAC
>APFE030993064.1:0-18471 GCA_000404065.3 Pinus taeda
TATGCTTGGATCTTACTGATCCACTTCTGCTGCCTCTCCTGTAGTTGTTTCTGCTCCAAAAAGAACCTGAGGCTGTTGTGATCAGTCCTCACCCTGAACTTGTTACCCACTAAATACTGCCAGAACTTGGCCAATGCACGCATAATGGCCAGCATCTCCTTGTCGTATATAGAATACAACCTCTCGTGCGGAAGGAGCTTTCGACTCTCAAAGGCTATAGGGTGACCTCCCTGCATCAACACTGCATCGATCCCCTCTCCCGACGCATCACACTCCAAAACAAATGGCTGCGTAAAATCCGGTAATGCAAGCACTGGGTAGCTGCTCATAACCTCCTTGAGCCTGTCAAAGGGTCACTGCGCTGTATTTGACCAACTGAATGTCCCCTTCCTCGTCAGATCTGTCAGGGGTGCAACAAGCTGTGAGAAACTCTTGACGAACTTCCAGTAGTAAGTATAAATGCCAATGAATCCTCGAAGTTTTGTCACGTTCCTCGGCTCCGGCCAATCTTTGATGGCCCTGATCTTCTCCTCGTGGTCCCTTACTCCGTCCACCCTTATGATGTGTCCCAAGTACAACATCTCCGTCAACCCAAACTCACACTTGGAGAGCTTGGCATAGAACTGCTGCTCTTCCAAGATGCGCAACACTGTCTCAATGCGCTGGAGATGCTCCTGCCAAGTCCTGCTGTAAATGAGGATATCATCAAAAACACCAACACAAACTTTCTTAAGTGACTGCGGAAGATGTGATTCATGCAAGACTGGAATGTAGCTGGTGCGTTGGTTAGCCCGAAGGGCATCACCAAAAACTCAAAGTGCTAATAATGACACCTGAAGGCGGTCTTGGGAATGTCCTGTTCCCTCATGCGAATCTGATGGTACCCAGTTCTCAAATCAATCTTTGAGAAGAACCGTGCTCCTCTCAACTCATCCATCCTGGGTATGGGGTACCTGTTCTTCAGGGTCTTCTTGTTCAGGGCTCTGTAGTCAATGCACATCCTCAATGTGCCGTCCTTCTTCTTCACCAATACCACGGAAGAAGCAAAAGGAATCGTGCTCGGCCAGATGTGCCCAAGAGCGAGCAACTCCTGAATGGCCCGCTCAATCTCATTTCGATAGGCCTTGGGATGCCTATAGGGGGTAGTAATCACTGCCTGTATGCCCTACTCAAGCTCAATGGTGTGCTCAAACCCCCGGTCCGGTGGTTGTCACAGCGGAATCTCCCCAAACACTGTGGCATACTGGTCAAGGATGGACTGTATCTCTGGGTGCACCGTCTATCCTGTAGTCCCTACCTCTGATGCACGCAGCTCCACTGCCCACTTTGTGTCTCCGTTCTGGAAGATTGCCTCCATCCGATGAGTTGAAACAGTCTGAGGCAGATATGTGTGCTGTCCCCGTATCTTTTCAGGCCTCCCTGTCTGCTCATCATATCACTCCATCTCTAGGGCCTTCCAATCTATCGTGACCTTCCTTAGAGTGATAAGCCACTGAACACCCAATATCATGTTGGTGTCCGGAATATTGACCACGAAAAAGTGGTCAATCAGTGTGTAGGTGCCCATTGTCATTGATAACTCTGGGACATAACGAGCACACACCATGGTCTGATCCCCTGGGACCAAAACTGAAAATCCATCGAAGCTCTCTGTCTGTAGACCTCTCCGCTCAACCATCTGTGCATCGATGAAGTTGTGGGTTGCCCCATTGTCAACCAAAACCGATGGTCCGATACACGCTGGTCACGTACTGTCCCCGTACGCGCAGCGTCAAATACTTGGGAACTCCTCGCAATGCTACAAGGGCCCCTCCGGTAGGTGCAAAAGCTGCACCACTTGTTGCTGGTGGTGGAGGTGGCAAAAGATCTTGCGCGGCATGACTATCTCCTACCTCCACATCATCCTCCTCATCCTCTTCCTCGCTGCTCTCGGAGAAGACCTCAATAAAATGTGCTTTGCCATCAGCACATCTATGTTTCGGTGCCCATGGCTCCTGATAGGTAAAGCACAACCGCTTCTTCTTTAGCTCCCACCTGGCATCATCATCAATCTGTGCTCGTCCTGGATTCCCCTTTGGAGGCGGAATCCTCACATCCTTCCCCTTAGGTTGGAAAGCCTGCCTCTGGGGGTAAGGTGTCTGGGTCCTGGGTAAGGCATCCTGTAAGTCCCTAGTCCTACTAATAGCATCCTGAAGTGTGGCTGGTCTAGTGGATCTGAATAGACCCTGAAGTGGCTCTGCTAACCCCTCAACAAACATGTAGATTCTCCATGCGGTGGATAGATCTTGCACCATCACTGAAATCCTCAAGAAATCTGCAATGTAGGTCTCTGGGCTCCCAGTCTGTTTGAGCCTCGTCAACTCAACAAAGTGGTGTTCCGGATCCCTCCGATCAAACTTCTCCATCAATCTCCTGGTGAACTCGGCATATGTCGTCACTGTGGAGTGTAACCAACCCATGGAACCACTAGTCCTAGGCCTCACCATCCAAATGTAATGTCGCCACCTTAATGGCTTCTGTCTCTGACATCTGGTTAAGTTGGAAATAGATGTCCAGCTTCTCCACCCAAGACTTTGTCGAACTGTTTGATGAACCATCAAACGTAGGCAAGTGGAATCTACTAGCCGTGCGGTGGGTGTCTCCATCATGATAATGCCAGTACTCTCTGTGATGGTCGCGGGGTCTACTATCCCGCTGGAGCTGAACAAAGTCTCTAAATGAGAGAGCATCCATGAACTCCTGCCCATAGGCCTGGTACTCTGCAAAATAATCGCCCATATGATCGGGCTTTGCCTCGTGTTGGGCTCCGACCCCCGTGTCTGCTCCTAGGAAAGTGGGCATGGTAGAACGTGTAGGGACATGTGAGGCCATTTGCTGAGTAGTATCACGCTGAATAGCACCCTGTTCTGGAAAATGGTGGGATGTACCCGATCCCTCACCAACCTGGAAAACCCATGGGCTCTCACGTTGTCTAGCCTCTACCGCCATGAATCTTTGCCTCATCACCTCGATCTGCCTCGAAAGATCCTGCACTGATTTGAGGAGCATGTCCGCAAATCTCTTCCTGTCCTCATCTGCCATCAGATCCTCCTGCTCTGCGTCCACCACAAGCTCCTCGTGTTCTGCGTTCACCACAGGCTCCTCCTGTTTTGTGTCCACCACCCGAACACAGTCTCCCTCTCTGTAGGTGTTCTCCAACCTACGCTCAATATATCTGTATTTCCTACCTCTGTAATAGATGTAGGGCTTCTCCCTCAGTGTCATAGACTGCTAGCTCCACAGGCTGAGCCAGATCTATGCTCTAATACCACTGTAATATCCCCTTTCAGGGATATCCCTCAAACACAAGCAATCTTCAACCAGAGATGGACTCTCAAGAGAAAAAAATAACAGTAGTGCAACATACAATAATATATACATGGAATATAAGCAGATACTCAAGAAATGCAGAGAGAAATGCTAAGCCATTTTATTATATTGAGTAATAGGAAAGAGTACAGAAGGTGATCAGAAAGACAACACCTCAACTTGCACAAGGCAAGTGAAGAAATACACTCAGAATGGTAAGGAAATGGCCTCTCGCAGAACTGCGTCCAAGCTGCCGGAGAACTGTTGTGCAGCTACTACTGCTGGAATCAAGTGAGGATTTGGGGTTGTTCCCTTAGAAAATGCTAAAACTCTGGAATCAGCCTCTGCTCAATAAACCCAGAAAAGCCCAGAAAGCTTTTCTAAAATCGCTGACCCCCAAAAATCACCCCCTTGAGGATCTACGCTATTCCCCAAGGCTCTGCGCTGCCACTGAATAGAACCCTCCAAAACTTTGCTCGAAACTCTGCCAAAATCCTCCAATATGCAAGGGTTGATCCCTTGCTCAATCTCCCAGCTCAAATCCTCCACATAAACCCAATCTGGAACTCCTACCAAAAGAGACTGCGTCCTCCTCTTTCAAGACTGCGCAATCATCAAAATGCCCAGTTCCTCCTTAGCTCCAAAGATCGATCCTCCTGCAAAGACTGTTGAAAACTACCTTGCCCGAGCAGGCACTCGAAGTCCCCCGGGGCTAAGGGTGAGATTTCCGAACGGAGACACTTGATGCACCAAACAGTGCTGCAGACAGGCTAAACAGCCAGCGTGCTCTAAGTCGAAGTGACTAGCTCAAATGCAACATAATCGAATGCCAAAATGAGGAGGCTCCTCTCTCCTTTATAGCGTTGGCCTCTCTCAAACCCTAAGGCCCACCTCCTCCAACGTAGCCTCTCTCTTGCCACGTGCCCCTTCTCCATCTGCGTAGTCCCTCCAAGTGTCTATGTGGGCCCCCTTCTCTATGTGGTCCTTTGGCCCCCTTGGCTCCCCTTTTAAGTTACAACGTTGTGCTACTAGGGAATGACTTTATTCGAAAAGTGAGTTATGTCCCCCTTTCCTCACCTTTTTATTTATAAATAACTATAGAAGGCAAAATTGAGCAAAATCGAATATTCCAATGAGCCATGGCTAATTAGGAATATTACATTGAAATCAATGAATTTGTATCATTATGAGAATTTGTGTAAGAAATATCTAATTTTTAATATATATATATATATATATTTTAATAAAATAATATATAACGAATCCTACGTGTCTTGTTCCGACGGGTCAAGGTGTCCAAATCCGATACTCGAATCCCCGTATCCTACAAATCTCGAATCCTCGTGTCAGGTTACTTAGGCTCTAGTCATGAAAATTGGTGGAGATGGTAAAGCACATGAGATCTCCAAGACCCAGAAATGGTTTGGGCAGATTCTAAACTGGGTTAGAAGGTTTCAAAAGTCATGGATAAAGCCAAATCTAATCTTAGCCGTTGATTAGAGATTTAATCTTGGCCGTTGAAGGACCAACGAGAAAAGTATAAGAAGAGGCTTGAGGGTTAGTTGGAAGTGACACTAGAGTGATCAGTCATTCATTTTGCTAGAGCAGGGTTGCTAAGCAAGGTTGAATCAGTGATCAAAAGCTAGGGGCAGTGAGTATGAGGCAGAGAGGTAGAGACAATGCCAAGAGACTAGCGCAGAAGCAGAGAGTGAGAGCAACAGCCAGAGCAGGCCATGCAAAGCCCAACAGAGATAATGTAGAGCCCAGAGGGACTGTGTCATCCACGTAAAAGGCTGAGGAAGTGACACAGAGGGTCCTAGAAGGTGTGCAGTGCCTCAGAGGGTTGACACAGAGGCCAGAAGGGCCAGCGCTGAGCTTTAGAGACGCTGGAGAGGGTTTCGTGGGACATGTTTTCTAAATCCCTGTTCCGAATAGAGAGGTATTGCTGCAGTGTATTTTTCTCTGTCGGGTGAGCCGGTTAGGCGCCCTGTTGTACTCAAGGAAATACTGCATAATAATAAACTCTTAGAATAGCTGCACCGTTTTTCTCACATTGGGTTTTTCCGGGGACATTTGTCCAAAAATAACAGTGTCACTTGTGTGCTTGTTTTCTTTCAGCTGTTGATTTGTAGATGTTGTCACTGTATTGTGTTTATTTCGGTATTTAAATGTATTAAATAACTTGTTCGAATTTAAACAAGTAGAAGAAATAAACCAATAGAATACAGATTAATTTTCTAATGGATAGACTTAGAAAATTCAACACAAAATGCACAACCTTTTTAGTATTTCTCTCATTTTTATTTTTTGACCAATTTTTGGCCAATTATTTTGCCATTTTTTGCCAGAAAATAAAAATGACGACTCTAGAGGGGTTTTAAACACATTTTTCACCCTCAAAGTGTCTAAATAGAAAGTTTAGGCGATGATGTCTAATTATGAGCACTCATACCACCCATAACATCTATAGACAACACATTTTACATATTTTATTTCAAATATTACATAAAATTCTCGTTTAGAAGGGGAAATTTGATAATTAAAAACTGACCTCTAGACACAAACAAATTCTGCGAGACTTTAGACGTGATTTAGTATGGTATTTTACATCGACTCTATACACTAGGACTCACTTAAGACTTCACCATCGAGCTCCACTCTAGCTTTGGGGTATGTTTGGGAGAAAAACTCAACCAATTATTTGCAGTTGAAAAACACAAATAATTCGCTGACAAAAAAAACTCCCTAGAGTGAAACTCTAGCAAAAATCATAAGCTTACATAAGTGTGCTACATGAATTCATAGGCATACTAGAATCATTTTTACATAATGGCCCACAGGGCTGCAGAATTTGGATTACAATTGAAGGCCAGAAATTGCATCATGATGATGAAATCTGAATTTTTTTTGACTGCTCTGAAATGTACTCTGCTACAGGGTACTTGACACCTGAGTGGTCAACAATATGAATTCAGTCTAGTATTTTCTTTTAAGTGCCGTTTAAAGAGTAGGCCTGCATCTATCAGTAACTTGTTCTTCAGGGTCAGAGATTGGAGTAAATTCTTACTAGGTGGAAAATTGAGTGGTAGGGAGTTAGATGTCTTTGATGCGTGTTTTTTTCAGGAAAAATGTAGATGCTCTTGAGATTGGAGACAAGGTGGATATGCTAGCTCTATTCACCTATGTATGTAGAGGTAGCCTGTGTACTTGACCTCTGACACCATGATGTAATGAAATACAAGATGCATTTGCTTGGCCATGACCATATGAAGCTTTACTAGTACACTAGATGTTACCTTGAAAGATCTTATTGGCCTTGCTATTTTTCTAGCTACTTGTGGAATTTCATCATAGATTTCGTCTGAGGTTTGAACTGACACCATACCATTAGGGGCATCCCTATTTTTTTTGTGATCATCTTGAGCTATAAGGAAAGTTTCTCATCAGTGTTGCTCTTGAGATTGGAGACAAGGTGGATATGCTAGCTCTATTCACCTATTTTTGTAGAGGTAGCCTGTGTACTTGACCTCTGACACCATGATGTAATGAAATACAAGATGCATTTGCCAAAAAATAGGGAGGAGGTGCTGGTGGTTGGGTTTTGCTTGGCCATAACTATATAAAGTTTTACTAGTACACTAGATCTTACCTTGAAAGGTCTTATTGGCCTTGCCATTTTTCTAGCTACTTGTGGAATTTCTATGACTAGTACACTAGATGTTCCCTTGAATTATTGGCCTTGCTATTTTTCTAGCTACTTATGGAATTTCATCATAGATTTCGTTTGAGGTTTGAACTGACACCATACCATTAGGGGCATCCCTATTTTTTTTGTGATAATCTTGAGCTATAAGGAAAGTTTCTCGTCAGTGTTGGCACTTGAAATATACTATCCTATTTGTGATCATCTTGACCGAAAGGGAAAGGTCCTTATCAATGTTATTACACTTCAAAACATATATTGGGTGTGTTTGTGTGAGTCACTGTTTTCCCTCGTCTTGCTTGAAGTACCTAGAAACAGATTGCACCTTGATCTAGTGTTTTATTTTGAAAGATCATCACAGGCAGAAATAGGAGAATGGATCTAAGGATATGTCCTTGGTTAGTGTCCTAGTTGAGGGGGGCCACTGGCCTACTAATGCTACAAGATCTCCCGTAAAGTCTGAATGTGGCATGTCCTGTTTAAGAATTCCAATCAATGCTTGAATTAGGTGGCTGTAGTTTTCCAAGCAGAGAATATGTGCACCAATGACTGAAAATGGAAGTATTTTAAATTTTTAATAAGACATTCAAGTTTCTCTGGTTTACTCTGAGTTGTAACTTTAAGTTTTAGCCATTTCAAACACTAGCGAAAAGCTGTTCTGTTTGAAATCCGAGGGAAATAATTTTTCATCCATACAATTCCAATCAGTATTGCACCCAGTTCTTAGAGAATGATATAGGATTATGAAGTACTCTGTCAAGGTGATATATGCATAATCATCTGATATATATTCCCATAAATGAGGACTGTGCAATGATAGAGCTCCCCCTTCGTGAGAGACCCTAGAGATAAACTTCCATAGGTATTTTCAGAACACACTGAGCCGTTGAAGTAGCTCTCCAACTCAAACCAATGGGTTGTTTACCAAGGAAATGAATCACAGTTTCTTAATACAGATCGGCCCCAATGATGGATGGAGTTAATATGTAGCAAAGACAAATACTAGAATTACCAAGGAAATACATGTTGAGAATATCCTTTTAACTTGAAAAATGTGATACCCATGAGATGTAGACATCAGTGACATGGCGTTCTGTTAGGAGTGAAGGTCGCCGGTTGGAAACCCCATGGGTACAAAAAATCCAGCCATGTTACGGGTTGGTTTGGCCCAGGTCAAGTGTGATCTTGGGTGATTTTGATGGCTTAGATGCCCTTGGGTTGCAGTTTTTTAGCCGAAGGCTAGTGCCCTAAGTCTCACACAAACTAGCAAACAGGAAAAACTTGAAAATGTGACACAGCTATATCAGCAATTTATAAAAAGAGGATTGTCATGTTTCTTTCTTATATATAAAATTGCAAGTGTATTCTTTCTTGTTTTATGTCCAAATGGTGTACCCTTATAGATGTACGGAATTCATGTAATTATATAATTACTAATAACAGAAACCTTTGCATGGTTTTCAGAGGCTTAAAAAAGCATGCTCGTCAAGAACAGAGTGACGCATATGCTGCTGTGGTGAGTTCTTTTTCTTTAATTTATAACATTGCATAAATATATTCTGATTGGAATTTTCTCTGAACATTTTTGTTTCTTTCTAGTATATTATTTAAGCAAAAGCTTGAGCTGATACCAAGTAAGTTATGTTTCCTTCAGATGTTATTGGAACGATATTTCTCTATGGCTGGATGTGAGACGGAGCTAATCTGGCCAAAAGACATTTCACTCCGGGAAAGGCTTTGGAAAGGCACTTCTGAATCATTCTTTGATGATTGACAGTCAAGAGCTCGATTTGTTCTCTGATTTTGTTTAATGGAACCTTCCATTTCGTGCAAGCTATTAGTTGCAATGGCACTACAAAACAGCTTGGTAATTCATGTGGATTTTATTGAATCATTAACCTGAGTGCTCATACATGTATTGTTTTCTCCAAGAATTATGCAACAAGAGGGTTGTACATACACCTTCATAGAAAGTATCAAATGGAGCAACTATATAGTATGGCTGCATTTTGGGCTGAAAAAGGTAGCATCGAGCATCAATGCCATATCAACTGTAGAAAATCCCGCAAAGCAGCGGTGAATCATTTGAAATCTGAAATTGATCTTTGTTGTCCCGTACAATTGGTATTCTAATAGATTGGGACGAATAGAGTCTTTTCTGGTAAAGAATCAGTGATGGAAATCTCAGAACTGCAACAGATGTAAGATTTTATAAGATAAAAGAGCATTTCACCGCAGAAGATTCATTATGGAATCTGACATTTTATAACAAGGGTAATTTATGTAGCATCCCTTATTTCCGTACTGAAGTATGCTATCACATCAGAGATATTTCATGTAACTAACTCTGTGGGTAGTGATTACATTACATTGATTTTCATAAGATAAAAGAGCATTTCACTGCAGAAGATTCGTTATGGAATCTGTTATTTTTATAACAAAGCTAGTTTACGTAGCATTCCTAATTTCCATACTGAAATATGCTTAGTTTACGTAGCATTCCTAATTTCCATACTGAAATATGCTTACACATTGGAGAAGATATTTCAGGTGAATTGTTTCTATGGGGAATCCATATATGTGGGATTTATAACTCACACGAATCACCACAGAACCTCCTGTCAGAGAATACAATAGGGAAGCTATTAATTCAATTTCTCCTTAAATCTTAATAATTGTTTGTGAATTTCATTCATCTTTTTGTGTTTCTTTATTAGATCTTTTCATTAAACCATTATCAAGAGCAAAAACAATAAAGACAATGGACACAAGTATTAGGCTTCAAGCCAGGGCAAAACCTCTCCAAGGGGAAAACCCAAAAAGAATCTCCTCTTCTTACATAATCTACTTCAAATGAGAAAACCAAGACCCAAAACCCTAGACCAAGCCCTCCTCCAAACACCAAGTCAACCCTCCAAGAAAACCTTCAAATTAGGTTAGAGATCAACCAAATTAACAAAGATCAATTCTGCTTCAACCAGCTTTCAGCTTCAACTTTGGCCCCCAACTTCGACCTTGCAACTTTGACCTGCGATCTTTGGCCCTGTAGTAGCTATAGAAACCCTCATTTTGACACGTGGCAACGCTTCAAGAAGTCTTCCTTCAAACAAGCCAAGATCTCCAAAGTCAAAGTAGACCAAATCAGAGTATTTGGCTCCCCTGCAACTTGGATCTGCAATTCAGCCTCTTGCAATTCGGACCTAAAATTCTTGGTCTTCCTTGAAGTTGTAGAAACCCCAACCTTCGCACATGTGAGAGAATAAGGCCTAGAAACAAAGTTTCCTTCTTCTTGATTTCTCCTTGCTTCCTAAACCTTCACTCTTCCTTTCTTCTTGCTTCTAGCTTCATATCGAACTTGTCTTATTGTGTGATCGAATTGGTGATGAAGTAGGTCGAAGTTGCTTGTATATATAACTTTTCCACGAGGTTGAATACCTCTCTCTAGGCCTACTTGTCACTGCTAGGGCCGACTTGTGCTTGGAGGTTCATAACTTTCTAGACTCGAAATCATATATTTTACATGTTACATCTTTCCCAATAGGGTCTTTAACTCAAGAAAAATATTCTTTTGATATGACAAACCCTAGAGCCATGAAGAACATGCTTGACCTAGATGACTATTAAAATTGAGCATGAAATCCAAGCTTAATATATATTATAATATTATATAAATATTATATATCTTGTAATATAAGATATACATAATGATTTGAGTACATTGACGATTATGACGACATAAACTAGTTACATTTTCCCATACTCCCTCTTAACTAGGGAGTTATTCATAGTTGTACTCCTGGTACAAGGTTATTCTCAAATTGAAGAGTTCCCATAAGAAGAGTCGGATTGGTAAGCCATTTTTAAGCATCAACATTATGACCAACATTTTCAACATAGTAATGCCTTAACTTGACAAGCTCTTTCTTATACAAGAGCATATTGCTGGGAGACTTTACATGAGATACCACACTACCTCTTCAAGTTACATACCCCATCCTAATGTTCACTAGGTATGTCCTTTTAGGGCTCTTCTTATCTTTGACCCCTAATCCTCAAAGAATATCAGTCCTCTTCGACCACTCTTGTCTTGGATACCTGTCTAATGTTGAAATATGTAATTAGGTTTGGTCTTCATAATGTCTTATGTACTATTGGTTTTATGTATTTGATGTAAAAGAGAAAAGAAAATCATTATTGTTATTTTTATAGCATGGGTTTCATGCTCAAGGTCATTTTATTATAGGTCAAGCACCCATTGTGCTTCTAGTGCTTTGTCATAGAGTCAAATAAGTCAAAGAGTCATTGTCATATGTAAAAAACCCTATTGGGCATTTTGTATCATGTAAAAATAATTTATTGTAAGTCAAAAGGGTTAAAAGTTTCCCTCCAAGACCAAGTTGGTCTGCAAGAGAAGAAATCAGCCTACAATGATGAAGTCAACCTCATTAGGGCTACTTAGAAGCCTATATATAAGATGACACTCGACCTCATTTGAGGAGAATCCAACGAGTTTGATCAAGGATGAAAAAGAGACCTAAAAAGAGTGAAGAAGGAGATCTAAAGAAGAAAAAATTGAAGTTTGAAAATTTGAATTTTGGTTCAAATTCTCTCACACGTGCGAAGGAATTAGGGCATCTTTGTGTTGCAGTAAGACCGAATTACAATCATCACAAGGAGCTGAATTTAGGTGTCAAAAAGATCAACTTTGGAAGCCCATTATTTAAGGAAGAAGAAGCAATTCATGTGAAGGAGAGAGAAGGCCTATTTCACCATCTTTTCCTCACACGTGCAAGCTAGGGTTTTTGCAGTATGGTCGAAAATTACAGTGAAGAAGTTGCAATTCCGACCTTGTGAAGTTGTAACAGTTTGACTTGTGTTGACTTTGTGAATGACAAGCTCATCCAAAGGAGAAGTTGACTTGGTCTTGGAGGGTCTTTGTCTTAAGTCCTAGGTCTTGAAATTCGTCATTTGAAGATTCTATAAGAGGAGAAGAATTTTTGTGGGTTTTCCTCTCAAAGGGGAGTTTTTGGCCATAGCTAGCAGCCTATATCATATGTCCTTTTGTTCTATTGATCTTCATAGTTTGGTAGTTGTTTGAAGATAAAAACCAGCGTTGCGATAATTGTGATTGGGATTAAATTGATGAAGGTCTAAAAAAAAAAAAAAAAAAAAATTTTAAATTTGGCAAATAGCAAAAACATTTTTTGTTTCCAATCTTTTAATATCTAAAGCATCCACAACATAAAATAAATGCATTGGCACAAATATGAAAAAAGAACTAATATATAAGATGTGTAATATGTCTAGTGCTACATCACACATAACAGTGAATCATGTCCTGAATATCGAGTCTTGAGTCCTAACTTAACCTCAAAATATTAACAAAAATATAATAATGTATCTCATATCATGAGTCATAATATTATATACAATGAAATGAACCAAGTAACTAGTACTACTTATTTCCTCTGCCCCTCTTGCGAGAAAATATAACAACTTTCCCTCTAGGTTAATAAGGCTTTGGGGCTGGCAATGGACTCTGTTGTGCTTTAGAATCTGAAGGATGTTGAGAAATGACAACAAGAAATTCCAATTTAATTTGTCCTTGAATTAAAATAGAATTCTTTTCTCATAACAATTTGAAAATAACTAATTAAGTTTAATTAACTTAATTAATTTAGGGAATTTTAATTGGAAGTATTTTAGAAGACATGTATATGTTTTTCCTAACTTATGGGAGTTAAGGATGAGTTATGAATGAGTTGTAATTAGTTAATTCAGTTTATTGAGTTAAGTCCAGTTAAATTAGTTCCAATCAGTTTCAGGAACTAATAGTGAGTAAACAGTCAGTTGGGACACTAGTGATCTAATCAGTGCTACTCTAGTTAACTGAAGATTCCATCATTAGAAACTCATGCATGTTGGTTCTGAGAAAGACCCAGTTGAGACTAGAGTGTAGGGATAATGCACTATTTGTTCTAGATTTTTCTGAGTTGCATTGATAGTGCATGCAACCAGGAACCGATCCTTGAGGAATTGCGTTATTTTTAGAGGCTTTATTTCCCTTTAAATACAAGCTATCCTTCATAGGAATTACACATTGGAATAGAGACTTGGAAAGCTTGTGAATTGGCTAAGCTTTGGCCTTGAGCTTTCTTATGAGTTGGAGATTGAATTTGCTAAGTGTTGGGATTGTTCTAGAGAGAACAAGCATTGTAATTTCATATTGATTTTCCTGATTAATACAAAACAGATAGTGGGGTTTTGAGCTGTGGCTTTCCCCAGATATTTATTGTGTTATGTGCCTTTGATTCTCTTCTTCTATTGATTATTGTTTGTTCGATGTTTATGGGCTTCCGCTGTGAAGAGAAGTAGATTCTTGTCTTAGTAGATTACATGAGCTTGTGAATCTACAGGTTTTTCTACAAAGAGCTAGGAGCTATAGGAGGTAGACCACATCCTCTATTGGTGACCATGGTAGCTGGTGTCACCTCCTCTTACTGCTCCTCCTCCTCATCCTCTACATCTGCTATCCCCTCCACTACCTCCTCCTTGAACCAATCAGGGGTAGACTCCATGATAGGTCGCTCGACCTCAACCCTCCATGCAACGGTGTTTATCCCATCTAATGAGATGGCCTCCACATCATGTATCCTCTCAAGTTGCCTCACCCATAATCATAGATTGTAGTAGATGTAGAACATATCATAAGGCGTTGGGACTCAACTATGTACAAGGCGGTCATAAAATTAATTAAAATTATAAAAACAAAATTAAATTATAAAAAAATTAAAATACATAAATAATAAATTATATTGTTTATATTTAAATGAATTTTGAAAAAAATTAATTGGAAAATTTTTAACCTGTTGTGCTTCTTGGTGTGTATTTTTTCAAAACATTCCAGTTGCACTCGCATTCAGACGAACTACATGTTTGGCTGAACACTCGAATGACAAGGCTTTGGAGATTGGGTACTTTGCCACCATAGCTTCTGCACCATGGATCTATAACAAATAAGATAAACATAAGAAAAAAATTGAAATTTGAAAGTGGAAGCAAAGTATGAAGAGACAATGAAATTTGAAACAAACTAAAGCTTACCTAGAGTTTTGGTCTTCCTATCTACAATAGCCATGTCAATGCTAAATGTGCCACTTGCCATCTTGTATATCTCCATTTCTTTGGAAATTTTTCACGATCGGCTGGAGGGGACACCATCTTCTGAACACAAGTGAAGAATCCATTTATGAACTTAGCATCAAATATAAAACCACAAGAGTAAGAAAATGTGAGGTTCAAGTAGATCCTTGCAGCATGAATGAGACGATGGAGTGTATTTCTCCATCGCTCATCAATCACTTCCCATATCAGTGGTTGTTTCTCAAACCCTTCATCTCCATTATCATCATAATACCTGAGAATGGATTCTTTGGCCCTATCCGTGCCCTCATACAAGTAGCCCATTGTGGGCTTGTTTCCATCAACTAATCAAAGAACCTTTACCAGAGGTTCAATGATGCTACACACTTCCTGCACTCCCACCCAGAAGCTTTCCTGGTATGCAATTAGCTTGCATATAGCCTCTCCCTCTAGTTTGCAACTATATGACAAAGCACGCCACTCCTATGAAAGAAACATTATCTTCACATCCCACATGATTCAAGAGGGATTGAAGAGATATGAAGCTAGTGGCAAACCATGTAATCACAGGGTGCATCAACTCTTGGTTATTGGTGAATGTTTTCATCAAATGAAGCACTGATGCATGATTATATAAATTTTGTAGTTCTTTTTTATGATTCAACAATATCCTTGACAAAAAGAATTTTTCCTATGTCCTTCAACATCAAGTCAATGCAGTGTGCAACATAAGGTGTCCAAAATAAGTTAGGATGCTTCTCCATAAGCATCCTGCCAACAACAACATAATTTGCAGCATTGTCCGTTATGACTTGGACAACATGTTGTGGACCCACCTTCTGAATGAACACATCTAACAAATCACTTAATAACCATGTATCTTTGATATGTGTAGATGTATCAATAGATTTCATAAAAACTATCCCCTTGAGACAATTAACTAAGAAGTTAATAACGGTTCTACCCTTTTGACCGATCCAACAATCTGACATCACAGTGCATCTTGTGTGTGTGCACATGAACCCTTAAACTCCTCCAATCTCCTAGTGCATTTGGCCTTTTCATTCTAAAGAATACGCCCTCTAAAGTCACATAGGAAGGGACTTTATACCTCGGGCCAACAATAGCAATAACATCAATCGTGGGCTGGAAAAATGCATTGTTCCTGACAACACTGAAAGGAACATAACTTCAAAGAAGACACCTACCCAATAGCTTGCCAACGTCTTCCTTCTCCCTTTTTTTAAGAGCCGACATGAAAGATGGTTGTGCAATAAGTGTGGTTCTAGGAACAAAAAATGATGAGGCAATTGTGGGGTTGATTGCAGACATTGACGCTGAAGAAGAACTAGTACCACTCTCACAGTCACCTCCCAATCCCACCACTCCATGTCATTTGACTATTCAAAGCTACCTTGGTCACTTTGGTTGTCTCTATTTCTTCCAATGATTCAAGGGCTTTACAAATGATTTCTAGATTTGTTTTTGTGAAAAGCCCGACTTCATGTCCAGGAATTTGTGCAAGGTGGTATTTCAATCAGTGTACTCCCTCTGTCATATGGTGTCCACATAACTTGCAAGTCAAATTTGATATGTCAAACCCTCCATCAGATTCACCAAATTCCCACATAGGGCCCAATTTCCTTGGCATGTTTATAACATTGTTGAACTCGAGTTTTAATGTAAGATTGAAGCTTAAACATAGGGCACAAGAAAAATTGCCAGTTAAACAAATGAAATTAAAATTTAACATATAACATTTCGAATTTTTGACAATTTTTTTTTTCTTTTTTTCAATTCAATGTAACAATAATAGCAAAAAAAACACATTCAATCCCAAGCAAAAATCATGGAAAACAACTAGGGCATAATAAGAATTTAAACAAATAAAACTAACAATAAAGATTTTACATTTTTGACAAAAAAAAAACCCTCTCCACTAAATGCAACAAAAATGACAAAAAAATACAATCAAATCTACGCAAAGATCACGGAAAATAAATGAGTGGCTGAAACCCAAGGAAAAACAAAAAAAATAGGGCCAAATTTGATGCCCATACTTGAATACCATGTGCTATTGAAGAAACTTGGTCCAAACTCTATTTTTTTTGCTTGAGATATTAAATTACTTCACTTTTCTCCTCTCTTGCCCTTGTAGATGAGTTCTCCTCCTTAGCTCTCATCCATTCCCCCTATTTGCAAAATGAATAAAAAAAAACCAAAAAATCCTTTAAAAACTTCTTGTGGCACGACCCGACGGTTTTTTGAGGTTGGATCGTGATTTCTTGGAAAAAATCACGATTTTTCAAGGTGAAAAAATGTCGATTTGAAAAATCTTGATTTTTTATTTTATCGCGATTTTCGCAACACTGATAAGAACACAATAATAATCAAGTGAAGAAAATGTTAATTACAAGTACATCAAGTTAATTAAAAGAACATCACAAGCAATCATCAAAGTAAGAGAAATCCTCCTTATCTCGTTGCCCTTGATTTCTGAGCATGGTATCAAAGCTAAGGTGGCAAAGAAAGACAACTTGAAGGTCATTCAATTGAAGAAAGATACATAAGGACCAAAATACAAGGAAAAGAACATCAAGGAGGACTACCCATCACAAGGACCATATCATCTTGAAGAAACAACTCTTGAAAGAAGAAGAAGACCTCAAGGACCATACCTCCATTTAAAGAAAGGACTCTACACTTGAAGTATTCTTGGAAGTGTCCACACTCTATAATCATTATCCAAAGGAAGCAAAAATAGCACTTCATCATCAAATAAATCAAAGTGATCTCCCTCTCATTGAAGAAAGGATCACAACTCAAACATCTCTCCATATATTGAAGAAGAAGCATTGTCATTCTTGAAGAAGGAAGATCATCATCAAGAAAGACATCATTATCAAGAAAGCATCTAGTGGAAGACACCATCAAGGAGGTATCTCCATTTGACAAGTAGGTACTTTATATTTCATGTCTCAATCTACAAACCAAATGACTTTTTAATGCAAGGAGAAAAATAATCTTGTTGGGACATTGAACTATCTCGCATGGAAGAAGAGAATATATTTAATTCTCATGGAAAATGAAGTTATTGAATATGTGAAGGGCTCAATCTCCAAACCACTACAAGAGAAATCTCAAGCACTATCAAAGTATATGAAAGAGAAATAAGGGCTCAAATAATCCTCATTGAATCGATCAAGGATTCTCTCATCCCCTATGTAGCAAAGTTGAAGATGTCGAAAGAAATCTAGGTCAAGTTGGTGGAATTGTTCTTTGTGAGTACTACAATACTATCTTTAAGAATCAAATTATACAAGATGAAAGTATCAAGAGAAGAAGGGATATCTTCATATCTTATGAAGGTATCTCAAATAAGGATCAACTACAAGAGATAGGAGAAACTATGTCAAATCTAGAAATGACCACTCCTATACTCAATGTATTACCAGATCAATGGGACAAGTTTGTATCCAGCATCTATGGAAAGAAGGAAGCCACTCCATTAAGTGATCTATGGTCATTACGTAAGATTGAAGTAACCAAATTGAAGGCGAAAATTTGTTGATTTGGGGTAGTATCGAATGTGCTCTAGCCACAGAAATTGCTGGGGCTAAGGCACATGAGATCTCCAATACCTAGAAAGGGTTTGGGTAGATTTTAAACAGTTTGGAGATAGTAAAATAATTAATATTTTTAATGGAGTCCCTAAGTCTAACTTAGGGAAAATAAAATATTAATGTGAATTAATATAAAACTGTGTTAGAATGGTCCAAAAGTCATGGATCAAGCCATATCTAATCTTAACCATTGATTATGGACTTAATATCAACTATTGATTTGTCAACGAGAAAAGTATAAGAGGAGGCTTGAGGGTCACTTGGAGAGCACACCAAGAGATCAAGATTTTGACTTTCTGGGGTTGGATTTGTTGAGAAAGTTGAGAGAGTGATCGGAATTGTAGCTGAGGGGCAGTGAATACAATAGAAGAAAGGCAGAGATAGCGCTGAGAGGATTAATGCAACAACCGGCAAATTTGACGTAGAGCGCAGAAGCTGGAACTATTGGGAATAGTCGAAACTGCCAGAATTGCCTGTAAAGTTATTGCAGAGGGTAGAAGCTGAAACTGTTGGGAACAGTCGGAACTGTCGAAACTGTCAGGAATGCCGACGCAAAGGGCAGAAGATGGAAATGTAGAGAAAACTGACGCAGAGGGCAGAAGAGGTTGACACAGTCCCTAGAGGCTAACGCTGGGGTTTTTCATGGGGCAGATT
>APFE030993065.1:0-26404 GCA_000404065.3 Pinus taeda
CCACTTCAGGAAATTTATTAATAAAAGAATGAAAATTTACATAAGCTTCTCTCGTGAACAGTTAACCTACAAATGAACTTCCATGCTCTTTAAATAGAGATCATGGACCAATCGGGTGTTAAGCCACGGATCACTACATATCGTGACCGTCAGATTGTAAGTTACAAAAGTACATAGTAAAGAAACACACTTTACCTAACTCTATACTAGACCAAGTTATACTTAACTATTCCTATGTGTCGGAATATCCTAACATCTACCATGTCTGATTTGTGTATATGTTTGTTGTTTATTTTATTAATGTTTTATTAGTTTATTAAATTTATACACTCTACCCCTTCTTAGGCTCTAGAAGTTGAAGGCAACTTGTAGCTTTGTCTCCCACTTATTTTGCTTGACCTTAAATCTCTTGGCATGGTGATGTTGGTTTCCCTAGAGAAAACATGAGTCAAAAGAGAATAGGCCCACAAAAAAATAGACCCAAGGAACTAAGGAGCACTTTAGGAAGAGGGAGAGAGAATTGATGGAATCCTTCAATGAGAAGGAAACTAGGTGCAGAGAAATAAGAAGAGATGAAACTCTTAGGCCCCCAAAACATAAAGCCACCAAATGAGTGGAGACAAAATATCAAACTCACTACAAGCATGAACCAACCAACGATGGATAGATAATAACACATAAAGTAATATCCATAGAGCCCACAAAGATGAGCTCAACCATGCAATAAACCAAGTGAGAAAATAGAAGTGGGAAGGAAAGGTAGAAAAAACAAAGTCAAGTATGCAACCAAAATGAGAAGGCAACAAGAATTTTTATAAGCCAAGACCCAACAATCAAAAACCTTACAAAAGTTTAGACTACAATAAAATCCTACTGAGGATACTAATCCCTAGAAGGAAGCCTTAAGGTGGTGAGACTTTGTTGACTTAAAAATCCAAGCTATTTAAGTGCAATAATGCCAAAATCTTGTGAGGTTTCTTACCTGTAATTGTTATGAACTAATGGAAAACAATGCACACCTTCCTTTCCTCGTTATCAAAGCTTGGATCCCATATCTTTGATAGGCTTGTAGATTGAAAGTGGTGGATTGACTTGTTAGTTTCATCTTTCTAAACAAGCTCATTTAAACAATTTTATATAGTTTTTTAGCTTTGTTTAGATTTTTCAAACAATTTTTATCTAGATTTTGTGCAAAACTCATATAAACATATAAAAGACAAAAATCTAAAATATTTAGACTAAATTGTTTCTTTTATTTAAAATCTAGACTAAGTTATTTCTTTTCTTTAAAATTTTAAAATGGGATTGAAGTTCATAATTTCTTTTATTTTATGATTTTAAATGAGATTTGAAGTTTATGCTCATTTATTTAAGACTTTAAAAAAATCAAATTTCTAGATTTATATTTTATCAGGAAATACTTTTAGAAAAATACTATAAATCATGTATTTTTAATTTATTTAAAAAGATGAAATAAATAGAGTTTCACATGGCACTAGAGTAGAGTGTTGTCAGGGTGTACTTTAAGGTTACTATGTTGGTGTGAGTAGATTGGTTGGGAATCTTCTTGCGGCAACAATCTAGTTCTACTAGGGTTGGTGTGTGTCCAGGTCAGTTGCTATATCTTAGTTATGATTTTGACATGCTAGATGCCAATGTTTTGTTAGTATGTTCAAACTATAAGTTAACTGCCAGCATCACCTATGCCAAACAAAAAATTTTTATATAACAATATAGATCATTTAAAATTAAAAATATTATATTATAATCAATAAATTTACCAAGGAATATAATATACTAAAAATAATGATGTTTACCAATTATTATAATGTTTTTAACATTACTTTTGATTTCAAAAGGATTATCTCTATCTTATTAGTATAGTAATAAGTATTAACAATAATGTGTAGGTTTTGTATGAGCTAAGTGTTTTTAATGAAATTTGTTTTGACATTACTCTCGGTTTCAAAAAGCTTATCTTATTAGTATAATAATAAGTATTAATAATAATGTGTAGGTTGTGTAGTGAGGTTCAAGTATTTTTAATGAAATTTGAAATGTTATTGAAGTGTTCGCATCAATAAAAGTGATGAGAAAAAATGTAAATTTTATAATGTTATTTTTTTAGTAAATTTGATTTTATTGATATTTGTCTTTGTACTCTGTGATTTTGCTTATGGCTTTGTTGGTGGTACTGGTGGATAAAGGTAAACAATTGGGTTTGCTACGTATGAATTTGTAGCCACTTTTTATTTTCAGTCTCGATTAACGACTTAAACTAGTGCTTAATATACTACTGAAGTTACTAGTGCTATATCTTCCATAACCAGAGTCTCTATATTTAGTTAGTTCAGAAGGAGCATACGGGCTATATCAAAAGAGAGAAACGATATGAAAGAGTATAGTTTAATTTAAAAGAATCTACGTTTTAGATCCATAATGAGAAGAACTAGGATTCAGTTGGGCAGAGAGCGTTTAAGACGAGTGAAGCAGGTCAGTTAGAACAACTGGATTAGGAGGAGAGGTTAGAAAGCTTAGAGGTGGGGGGGATGATTGGCCTAGGATTACTTGGAAATTTTCACATCCCGAAGCAATTTACATGATGAAACCATTCCTGATCAATGGAACACATGCTTGGATCCGGACTTGTCAACGTAACCGTGTAAACGGTAGTGCCAAAGTCAATGATGGTCGTTAAACCATCCTACCTCGACCCCTGTGTTGGATGGTATACCGCATAGCCCTTAGGCTTTTCATGAGCCTCATGATGCTTTCTTCTACTTAGCGATTCAGAAGACCCCCAGGCCCGATAGGTACCCATTGATCCATACACTTGTGTGCAGGTTAACCAGTGTTATTCGTAGTAGTGAGTGTTAGAGTTATACTTGTCTACTGAGCCTTTGCCTATGCCTTCAACTTAGTACGATGATCCGAAGACGTACGACCCTTATTACCATTGGTATTGTATGAGCTAATCCCTGTATTCCTATCACTAAGCTTACATATAGCTCACCCATGAATCTAAAATATGGTACTCGGCCAATGTGTATGTATAAGTGATCATATTTGTTATGTTAATTATGTAGAGCTTATTGAATAAACACAAGTAAGATATGTGCTTTATGTAAAAGACTAAGCATCACCTTTATGCTCTGTATAATGGCAATCACAGTGACCATAATAGCTTCACTTCCATAATCATTGGAGTAATATAACTATAATAGGTGAGATTAGAGCTTGGTTATAACATAAGCTATACTAATACTTATAGATTACAATGGGTTTCATATTGTTCCGCTTAATATGGAGATTATAGTAGTACTGATTAGCCCTTATGAACCTAATATAATGGCAATATCACTTGTACAAGACCATTTTTTATTTCATTTCACTTAGTGGATGTAGATATTTCTTAGAGATGGATGGATGCTCTTCCTCAATTATTTAGAGGAGATTAGGTCGTTAGAGGATGAGATTGAGATTGAGTTCCAACCGAGATTGATGCAAGGATGGGAATTCCATAATTTTATGGAGGATGGGTAATTCAACTAGAGGATATCAACTCCATTGAGTTCCAACTCCAATGCAAGGGGACTAAAAAGTGATTTACACACGATAACAAATATCTAGCAAAATATTTTATACATTTATGGTTTTACAAATCAGGTTGACTCATGGGTTTTTTATTTTTTACTCTTTCTCTTTCTTACATCAGTCTATCCTCTAAAGTTGTCAGGCATAACTAAAGGTGGTGTTGGAAATAATACTGAGAGGGGGGTGAATCAGTATTATCAGATCAATAATTTTATTTCCCAAACAGATTTATATACACTACTTTAATGAAGTGAACTAGCATGTACATGCGATTGTGATTAAGGAAACCAACATATATCCAAAGAACTTGTGATTTAGAAAATTTATCATGTGTTGATCTTAAAGCAGTATATTAGAGATTTATTAGACAGTGTAGTAAAAGTAGAATAAAGCATCACACATAAGCAACACACATGAACACCAATATATAAGGTGGAAACCAAATGTGGTTAAAAACCACTTGCTGCTGTTGTCTCCGTCTTCTTTTAATATAAGAAAATCCATTTACAGTCTTGTACTGGTGTAGAATCATACCAGTACGTAGGCTTCTACCTGTAGAAGGTTACAACCTTCTCTTGTTCTCTATCTTCTACTGAAAGGGAGCTACAACCCCCTAGCTCTTGTACTAGCCAATATGTTTACTAGTACGTAGGTGCCAGCCTACAGAAAAACTCCACTCTTCCACAAGGGACCACTTTTCATGAATTTTCAAACTGGATACTCTTGGATCACAACACCACAATCTGAAGGGCATGTTTCATCAAATTTTCACACAGGACCCATCATAACTTTTAAACTTAAACTGCATCAACAAATATTCAGATAATCTGAACAATCAGATCACTAACACCAGAACACTGTGCTGAACCCAGAACCCTGCATCATCATTCAGAACCAACTATAACCTCAAAAATCCTGCATTAGAGTGTATACGCTACTTGGCTGCACCAAAACTATGTGTATACACTATTTCCGTTAATTGAACCTACATATATCTTCAAAACTACTGCAAACATAAACTTTTGAATCAAGTCTGTACCAACTATCAATATTCTGAATATCTACTCTCAACTTTCAGAGCTTTACACAGGCGGGGACAGAGATCACTTCTTCTCACTTATACAATCAATCAATCAAATGCCATCCTCCTTATGCATCAGTTTTACATTCATATCTAAGAAGACTTCATTGGAAGACAACAGTAAAATAACTGAATTTTATCAGATAGATCAATTAGATCTGAAAAGAAGCTTTTATTTTGTATATGCTACTTGAAAGAACCGAACCTGCGTGTATACGCTCTTTGGCTTAGATGAACCTGTGTACAGATCTACAAATATTGACTCAGAACTTTTCTGCAATTTCAGACTTCAGACAATCCCAGATCATGATAGATAACGAATAGAACAAGCACAAAACATCAAATCTAGTCTCACCCAATATCAGATCATTCAAGAATAAGTCATTTCAAGTCTCATGATTCCTGATCCAATATTGAACTCAAGGTGCACATGAATATTTCAGATCTAGTCCCAAACATAACCCTGCAACATAAAATATACTTCAGATAGAAGTATTCCTTATAATCTTATTGCTTGCACGCTTGGCCTGATGATCTTCTCCTCCTTATATAATCTTAGGCCTTTCTCAATACCTTGGACCAAAACCACTTAGGACCAATACCTTGGACCAAATACCTAGGGCCAATACCTTGGACCAAATACCTAGGGCCAATACCTTGGACCAAATACCTCAGACCAAATAACTTGGATCAAATGGTTTTCCAACATGTACACGCTTTTCCTCCCGTGAAAGTGCGTGTATACATTATACGCTTCTTTTGTTCTGTTAACCCATGTGTATACACTTCTTGGACAAAGTGAACCAGCATATACCCCTCTTTCTTCATTATTTAGAGTCTCATTTGTAATCTTTTGTTGTTAACCTGCTGCACTATGAATTGTCATATGAGAGAGTTGCCATTAAGGACAACACCTATATCATAATTCCAACAATCTCCCCCTTTGGACTTGATGGAAACAACAACACCAAGACACTCTCCCCCTTTGAAATCAAGGGAAAAGGGTGGACCAAGACATTCTCCCCCTTTGACATACATTATGATGTCCATGCTCCCCCTGAGTACATGTTGAATTCTATGACTGAGCTCCCCTTTGTACATGCTGAGATGTACTAAAACCGTCCATGCTCCCCCTAAGCATATGCAGAGTCTGAAAAAATATTTTCCAAAAGAATAACATGACTCTATAACTCAACTATGTGAGTATGACCTTCCTATCACCAAAGACTCATACATACATCCATCTCCCAACCAAGTGGGGATATACCAAATGTTTATACATGATAGAAATGCAATAAATATTACATCATCCATCCCATGCAAAGTGGGGATACAAATTACATCCTATTTGACTCATTCAAATGTATGAGAAGTCATATCACACCCTAGACTTTTACTTGACTTAATCAACAAATGGTATAAATATATGAATCCATAGCTGGACTCAGCAACCATAATGCCAACAATGCAGAATGCGTGTGAAGGCTAATGCTCCCCCTGAACCTGTGCTACCTACGCATTGTTAACAAGTCAATGATCAAGGCAACTTTTTCAGTCATATAAAAATTAATGAAGAAAGCATATTGATAGATTGTAATCATCAACAACAAACAGAGCACCCATATCATAGTCTGCCCCATTGCTTTTCTTGACTGAAAAACATATACACTCCTTCACCCACAGAAACCCGCGTGTATACGTGATTATACTTCATGAAACCAATGTATAATAAACTTTTTTTCTGAAAAACTGGATTTTAACAATGGGATGATGCAGTAACTACTCCCAGTTTTTGTCTGAGATATTCAAATGTTTCTCTAGGTAGTGGTTTAGTGAATATATCAATAACCTGTTCTTTGGAGGGAACATACTCCAATTTTACCTTTTGTTCAAGCACTTGTTCTCGTAGAAAATGGTACTTGATGGGTATGTGCCTGGTCTTGGAGTGCATGACTGGATTCTTTGAAATACTGATGGCACTTGTATTATCACATAGTCTGGAGATGGGTGGAGTACATGTGATCTAAACGTCTTGCAAAGTTTGCATCATCCAAAGTAGTTGTGTGCAGCAAGATGCAACAACCACATTTTCTGATTCAACTATTAATAAAGCAATTGAACTTTGTTTCTTGCTGAACCAAGACACTAACCTGGAACCCATATATAATGCACCACCACTAGTGCTTTTTCTATCATCAACACTTTATGTCCAATTTGCATCTATATATGTATGAAGACTAAGATCTACATCTCTAGGATACCATAAACCAAAGTCCCGAATTCCTTGAAGATATTTGAAAATTATTTTGACTGCTTGAAGGTGTGATTCCTTTGGATTTGCTTGGAATCTTCCAACTATTCCTACTGCATGCATGATGTCATGTTGGGTACCTGTTAGATAAAGTTGACTACTAATCATGGATCTGTAAGTTAGTTGATGTACTGCTACTAATTCATCATTTGAGCTAAGACTGCATCCTGTTACCATTGGGGTACATATAGGTTTAGAATCTTCCATTCCGTACCTTTTCAAGATCTGTTTGAGATATTTGGATTGTGAAAGAAAAATACCATCTTTATTTTGTTGAACTTGTAGACCAAGAAAATAGGTAAGTTCACCAAGAAAGGAAATTTGAAATTCTTGCTGCATTATTGAAGCAAAATTCTGACTCATGGATTCTTCATTGCTACCAAAAATGATATCATCAACATAAACAATAATAATTAGCAATTTATCAGTTTCAATCTTTGTATATAGATTGCTATCTGCTGAACCTTTTGTAAAACCTTGTTGGTGTAGATATTTTTCAAGGCGGTAATACCAGGCCCTTGGAGCTTGTTTCAGACCATAAAGAGCCTTTTTGAGCCTGCATACAAGTTTTGCATCATTTCCAAGAATGAATCCTTCTGGCTGTTCAATATAAATTCTTCTTCTAAATCTCCATTAAGGAAAGCTGATTTTACATCCATTTGGTATACTTTGAATTTCTGAAAGCTATAAAGAGCAAGAAACATCCTTATGGCTTCAAGTCTCGCTACAAGTGCAAAATTTTCTTCAAAATCTATGCCTTCTTGTTGAGCATACCCTTTACAAACAAGTTTAGCCTTGTTTCTAACGACTTCTCCATTTTCATTTAGCTTGTTTTTGAATATCCATTTAGTTCCTATAATATTTTTATCATGAGGTCTAGGAAATAATTACCAAGTATCATTTTTTTCAATTTTCTCAAGTTCTTCATCCATGGCCTTGACCCAACACTCATCTTTGCATGCTTCATTTACATTTTGAGATTCGGTGGAGGATAGTAATGCTAGATAGCTTGAGGTCCATGTAATAGTTCTTCTTGTCTGTACACCTGTCTCTTTTTCCCCTAAAATTTGAGTTTCTAGATGATTTTTCTAAACATATGTGGACATAGTATTTTCTTCTACCATTATCTCTTCTTCTGGTGCTTCATTGGTTTCTTCTTTAATATCATTTTGATTTGATGTGGGAAAATAATCCCCATCTTCTTCATTGTTATAATCTTATGTTTTTATCTGTTTTGGATTTTTGCATGCTTCATCAACTACAACATCAATGCTTTCAACAATTTCCCCAAGTCTTTTATTATAACATTTATATCCTTTACTTCTGGAAGAATAACTAAGAAGAATACCTTCATCTGCTCTGGGTTCAAAATTACCAAGTTTTTCATCAATCCTTTTTGTAAAAAATTTGCTTCCAAAGACTTTAAAGTATTTTACAGTAAGAATCTTACCATACCAAAGTTCATGTGGAGTTTGAGTGCTATTTACCCGAACATTTGCTTTGTTGAGAATAGTCATGACAGTGAATGCAGCTTCACCCCAGAATGTTGTAGGAGTTCCAGATTCATCTAGCATAGCTCGAGCCATTTGTTGAACTGTTCTATTCATTCTTTCTACCACACCATTTTGTTGAGGAGTCCTTGCGGTGGAGAATTGCATTTTTATTCCATGTTGTTCACAAAAGTCAAAGAATTCATCTGATATAAATTCCCCTCCTCGATCAGATCTGAGGCATTTGATTTTTCGATCTGATTCATTTTTGACCAAGGCTTTGAAGGCTTGGAACTTTTCAAATGCTTCATCTTTATGCTTTAGAAGACCTATCCAACACATTTTGGAAAAATAATCAATGAACAAAATAAAGTATTCTTCTCCACGAGATGACTTTTTTCTTGAAGGTCGACATAAATCAATATGGACAAGTTCAAGAGGCTTACTAGCTGCCCCTTCTTTTTCCATGAAGTGAACTCTGGTTTGTTTACCGATTTGACATGGTTTGCATATTGTATTTTTTGGGATGCTAATATCTGGAAGATCATGAACAACCTTGAGTTTGCATGCTTTTCTTATTTGAGAAAATCTTAGATGTCCCAATCTTCTATGCCACAGCGAGTTTTCATCATTTTTTCTTAGATAGCACTGTTGTTGTCCTCCCTTGAGTATGTATAAGTTGTTTGGAGTTCTTGTACCTTTTATCATGTTCTATCCTGTATCAAGCTCATGAACAACACATTCGTTTGATCGAAACACCACTTCATTTCCTTGATCACGCATTTGACTGACACTCAACATGTTATGCTTTAAACTGTCTACATACATAATGTTTCCAGCTTTAACCTTTTCTTTCAAGAAAACATAACCTTTACCTTTTATGATAGCATGAGTGTCATTTCCAAATGCGACATTCTTTTCCTTTTCTAAGGCATTATACAAGTGAAGTTTTTCTTTGTCACCTGTCATGTGTTTGGACCATCCACTGTCGATGTACCACTAATTTTCTTGTCCTTCTACATACAAGGCTATACCACATCTTTCTATTTGAGATTCTTTCCTTCTCCATATCTTGGGATTTAATGGCATTTTCACCTTTTGAGATGTTTTCCAAAATTTGCTCCTGCATTCACATTCTTCATGCCCAAAGTTGTTATAGATTGAGCATTCTATTTCATTTTCAAGAGGAGAAAAGTTATTATAGGAACTTCTCTTGATTCCTGTTACATTCCTTTGATTTCGTGCTTCTCTGGTCATGATGGTTTTGTAAGCAACGCATTGAGCAACTTTGTGCCCAAAATTATGACATGAAAAACATTTCCCATTAAATAAGTTCCTGTGACTATCGAATCTATTAACCTGGTGATTGTAGTTTCTATTGATATTCATCTTTGGAGAAAATTGAGTATGATTTGTCTGAGGTTGGTTGTGGCTTCTATTCATTCTTGGAGTAAATTGAGTATGATTTACCTGGTGATCAGCTTTATGCCTTTGCTGACAATTGTCATACTATTCACTGGTCTTTGCTGCATCAAGATAGCTTTTGGTGGAGGTTGACGGCTTCTGTGATTGAGATGCTTCTTCAGTATATCCAAGACCTGTCTTTATCATAGGAGAACATTGAACTTTGATAATTTCATTTAAAATTTCTAATCCTTTAGCAAATCTAAGATTGAGAGATTCTGTTTTCTCAAGATCCTTTCTTAGACCCACAATTTCACATTCTAGTTTTTCATTGTGTTTTTCCTTTTTAGCAATTTGGTATGTCAAGGTATCTATAATCATATTCTTTTCTTCTAAACATATTTTGATTTTAGAGATTTCTTCATGAACATCTTCCTCTTCTAAAGCATCCCAAAAATTATCATCGTCATAAGCCATGAGAAGTCTATAATCATCACTATTAGATAAACCATCACTATCTTCATGAGTATAGTAACTCCTTTTATTCACAACTTGTTTTCTATTCCCTTTTGCATATTCCTTTCCTTTTTCATATTTATCTTTATGAGGACATCTGGCAGCATAATGATCGACTCTGCCACAAGCAAAGCATTTGAAGAGTAGCTTACCTCTAAACCTTTCAGAACCCTGTTGAAGCTTCTTGACAAAGTTTACTTCATCTTCTTCTTCTGAAATATTTCTTGATTCATTGTGTTCTTTCTTTCCTTTTACTGAGGCTTTAAATGAGGCTTCTCTCATATTTTATGGTCCTCCTTTTCTCATCTCAAAGGTAGTTAAAATTCTGTGAAGCTATGTCATAGTGATATTTTGTAGATCCTGTTTTTCTTCTATGGCAGACACTTTTGATTCAAATTTAGCAGATAAGGATCTCAAAACTTTCTCAACTAAGGTAACTTCCTTTATTTCTTCACCCAGATTCTTCATACAATTAACAACCTCATCTATACGTAAGAAGTAACCAGCTATAATTTCATCACTATGCATCTTAAGAGTTTCATACTGAATTCTAGAGTTTAATGCTTAGCACATTTTACCTGAGAGTCTCCTTCGTAGCTCATAATGATTTTGTCCCATATTTCTTTGGCTGATCTGAGCTGCATGACTTTGACAAAATTTGATTGTGACAAACTTCCCAATAAAGTATTGACAACTTTGGCATTGGTTTCATATTGCTTTTTACCTACCGCATTTGTAGGAATTGTTGTTGGAAATGTATATCCTCCTTCCACAATTTCCCAAACATCTGTTCCAAGCGATTGTAGATAGGTTGTGGTTCTTATTTTCTAATAAAAAAAAGTTGCTCCCATTGAAGATTGGCAGTCTGATGGATCCCATGCTTTCTTGATTATTCATGATGATGGATCTCTCTTCAAGTGATCAAGCTTCTTTTGAAGGACCTACTCTGATACTAATTGTTGGAAATAATACTGAGAGGGGGGTGAATCAGTATTATCAGATCAATAATTTTATTTCCCAAACAGATTTATATACGTTACTTCAGTGAAGTGAACTAGAGTGTACACGCGATTGTGATTAAGGAAACCAACGTATATCTAGATAACTTGTGATTTAGACAATTTATCATGTGTTGATCTTAAAGCAGTATATCAGAGATTTATTAGAAAATGTAGTAAAAGAAGAATAAAGCATCACACATAAGCAACACACATGAACACCAAGATGTAAGGTGGAAACCTAATGTGGGTAAAAACACACCTACTGCTGTCGTCTCTTTCTTCTTTTAATAATAAGAAAATATGTTTACAATCTTGTACTGGTGCAGACTCATACCAGTACGCAGGCTTCTACCTGTAGAAGGTTACAACCTTCTCTTATTCTCCAGCTTCTACTAGAAGGGAGCTACAACCCCTTAGCTCTTGTACTAGCCAATATGTTTACTAGTACGTAGGTACCAGCCTACAGAAAAACTCCACTCTTCCACCAGGGACCACGTTTCATGATTTTCAGACTGGATACTCTTGGATCACAACACCACAATCTAAAGGGCACATTTCATCAAATTTTCACACTGGACCCATCATAACTTCTAAACTTAAACTGCATCAACCAATATTCAGATAATTTGAACAATCAGATCACTGACACCAGAACACTATACTGAACCCAGAACCCTTCATCATCATTCAGAACCAGTTGTAACCTCAAAAATCATGCATTAGAGTGTATATGATACTTGGCTACACCCAAACTACGTGTATACGCTATTTCCATTCATTGAACCTACGTATACCTTCAAAACTACTGCAAACATAAACTTTTGAATCAAGTCTGTACCAACTATCAATATTATGAAAATCTACTGTAAACTTTCAAAGATTTACACAGTCGGGGATAGAGATCACTTCTTCTCACTTATACAATCAATCAATCAAATGCCAGCCTCCTTATGCATTCAGTTTTACATTCAGATCTAAGAAGACTTCATTGGAAGACAACAATAAAATAACCGAATTTTATTAGATAGATCAATCAGATTTGAAAAGAAGATTTTCTTTTGTATACGCTACTTGAAAGAACCAAAGCTACGTGTATAGACTCTTTGGCTTAGATGAACCTGCATACAAATCTGCAAATATTGACTCAGAACTTTGCTGCACTTTTAGACTTTAGACAATACCAGATCATGATAGATAACGAATAGAATAGGCACAAAACATCAGATCTAGTCTCACCCAATATCAGATCATTCAAGAATAAGTCATTTCAAGTCTCACGAATCTTGATCCAATATTGAACTCAAGGTGCACATGAATATTTCAGATCTAGTCCCAAACATAACCCTGCAACATAAAATATACTTCAGATAGAAGTATTCCTTAGAATCTTATTGCTTGCACGCTTGGCCTAATGATCTTCTCCTCCTTATATACTCTTAGGCCTTTCTCAATATCTTGGACCAAAACCACTTAGGACCAATACCTTGGACCAAATACCTAGGGTCAATACCTTGGACCAAATACCTCAAACCAAATACCTTGGACCAATACCTTGGATCAAATACTTGGTTTTCCAACATGTACTTGCTTTTCCTCCTGTGAAAGTGTGTGTGTACATTTTACGCTTCTTTTGTTCTGTTAACTCACGTGTATACACTTCTTGGACAAAGTGAACTAGTGTATACCTCTCTTTCTTCATTATTTGGAGTCTAATATGTAATCTTTTGTTGTTAACCTGCTGCACTGTGAACTGTCATCTGAGAGAGTTTCCATCAAGGACAACACCTATATCATAATGCCAACAGGTGGAACAATATCCTCCATATTTCGAAGGGGATCAATAACTATTGAATCTTCCCTTACTGTTATTTCTTTCTCATTTTCTGAATGGTGGGACTCATGTATTCTCTTTTGCCCACTAATTGTCAACACTATCATCATTGAATCTTCAACATTGAACTTATTCGTTATGAACCCCTCTGAAGAGGGATGAGATGATGCCACTAGATGTTGAGCCAAATATGAAGAGGCTAGAATTTCAGGGGAAGGCTTTTGATAGTGCACATCGTCCTTCCCATGATCTACAAAAATCTTAGAACCAGAAGCAACCTTAAGATCCCTCCATCCACGACTAAGTTTCTTAGGCTCTTGGGAGGCGAATGTCCCTTTGGAGGCAAGGCATGAGTTTTGAAGATGCCCAACTTATTGACATTTTTTACACCTAGAAGTGGTGTTCTCATAGCCCAGAGGCTGATGAAATTATTTACCCTCACACATGAGGATAATTTTGTCTAGTAAACCTTCACTGAGATCCAATTCCACACATATTCAAACAAAGGTGATGATCCCTTGAGCCAATTTGTCACTGTCAAGTTTAATGACACAACCTATAGATTTTTTTATCATTGCTAGGATCTCTGATTGAATCTAGTGCAACGTTAGGTTGGGATCCCTACCCAAACCAGAGTGGCAGAGATTTCATGGTAGTCAAGTTAGAATATGGAAACCATGGTTGGACTAAAAGACCAACTCGACCCCAGAATCAAGGTCCCTGGTCAAAAATATTTTGTCTATCTTCTATGTTTTTAAAGATGAACACAAAAATCCTTTGGAGAAAAAAACAACAACTCAACATTTTGGGACCATTTCTGGTGAATCGAATCCCGGAGGGTAGAAGATGAGGGCCAAAATCCATTAAAATGGCGTATAGTCACCCTACATTTTGTAATTTGTTACCCTAATCTTCGATACAATATCATTAATTGAAAGCTTTATCATATCCTTAGATTGTTCCACCACAAACGCTTGACCTAAAATTTCTTTTGGCATTTGAGAGCTAGAACAAGGGTTAACAGCCTTCTTAAAGGATTTAGGATTTGAGTCTAAGGTTTCCCCCCACCCTTGGCACCACCATTTATACATGAAGTGAGAGATATGGAGGCATATTTCTTGATGCCATAATGTCTAAGACAATTCTCCATATTGAGTTGCATGCCTTCGAAAAGGAGCCTCATTTCCCCCGCAAGAATCCATGTTTGCTTTTAAATGTTGGCAGCAAGCACCAACAGAGAACTCTCTTATTCAACCATAAATAATAGGGACCGCTTGAATAGGGGCCTGATGAAAATTGAAACTTTTTGTGAATCCAAGTTCCCAAATTGCATGACCTCCACAGAAGGAGTAATCTCAACTGTTTTCCTAACAGGCCTAGGGACAAAGTCTAACTAGATGATTTTTGACAAACAAATTGTGAGCCAACCCATTCCTACCAAGAGAGACTTGAATTAACGTTTCACCAAACATATTGTGGGTAAACTCCCCACACTCGACATTGCCACTCTCCAAGGACCAAATGAGCGCAAAATCCTCTAAAGCAATCAGGCCCTTGGCTCCATTCAAAACCAGAGTTGAAACACGTCATCAATTATCCACTCCCCACTTATGTCATTCCTTTGACTAGTGGTGACACACTTCAAGAACCCTAGCTCCATGCACGATAACGATTCAACCTTCGATCCTCAAAACTTTCAATCTAAACATCTAACTCTGAATGTGAGCTTTTCTTTAGAGGAACCAAAAACTGAGATTAAAGTGTTGGGACATAATCCTTTGCATTCTAGTGGTCATCATTTGGGAGATTAAAGGTAACTTTAACTATTATAGAGGTAATGATTAAATCACAATTCACTCAAATATTCTAAGGAAAAAATTTCATTGTTATATTTCTTTAATTCGAATTCATTTATAATGCTTTAGTTAGATGGGTAAATGGGTATGTTTTAAGTGGTTAAATTGTTAAATTGTTTTGAATTACATATAGGGAGGCATATTAGGTAATTAAATTTGTAAATTGGTTATCACATTCATATTACATAATATTCATTTAAGGTTGGTTCAATTGGTTATGAGCTACACATAATATTTCTCCTTCATAGTTGGGAGGTTACGAGTTCTACCCTCTTGATTCCCTTGGGGTTAGGCTCCATAATTAGGACCAACATTTTACCCTATTTTCCATCCATGAATCAAATAAAAGTAATCGAAGGGTTTTGCATGAGGCATTTTCCTTGGAAAAATACAATATTTAGTATATTATTTAACTTTGAAACTTTTTAATGTTAATACCCCATGGTATAATGGTTAGGATATTGAGTTCTTTTTTGTTAGTTAGTTTGTAACTTGCAAGACTAACCTTTGGCTAAGAAACTATGACTTAAGGGCGTATAATCCATCAAAACTACTAGAGGATTGCACCCAACCTAGGCCACAACAACCCTTAAGATGGTTTTATCTTTTTGCACCCACAGGGTTTCAAATCAATGACCTTCACACAAGGATTGCCTTAACAAAATACCTTGTCACCGATTGTTCTACATCTCATGTGTAGTTAGAACATTAAGCTTTGGATCTAGTAAGTTAGTTCAAATAGTAGTGAAAACCATGTTTGATAAGCATGGCATTTTCACACAAGTTGAACACCTTAAGAAAATGTTCACACAAACATATCAAAGATAATTAGGTTAGTGTATTGCATAATTAAAACTTTGAAAAAAGAAATAGTCCATGGGTACCAACCAGCACAATGCTTGAAGTAATATATTAATGCAAAAGGAAAAAACTACATATTCAAATATATTAATGCAAAAGGAAAAATACTACATATTCAAAGCCCATGAACTTATGCTGGAAAACTATATGTCTTCCCTTGGATTTTCCCATGAGGTTATGTTGGAAAACTAGGTTTAGGTGGAGCAGATAGAGTTATATTTTTGGCATAAAATCACAAAATCTTATTTGAGTGGGGATTGGGAAATTGAACAGATAATAAAGTGGAGTTATCAGTAGCCTTTAAACTCTTCACTTTATCTCAGGAGAAAATCATAAAAATATTCAACGTATATCTATCAAGTTTACCATTGGCATGCAATTGGCTGGAGGACATCTCACAGGTAAAACTGTAAATCCACTACTTCTCATACGTTGGGTTTATAAAGCCAACTCATCTGAGAATTGGGTAACCACAAATCTTCCTATTCTCCGAGTGATTTATTGGATTTATTAGGATTTAAAGCATGCTTAGACTGTGAAGATAAAAATTTGATAGTGCACATCTCACTTTATGCCAATGCATTTGTCTAAATAAGACATGTATGCTCATATTTTCCACATTTATTTTGAAATCAATGACCCTGTATCTATATATATAATATATTATATATATATATATATATATATATATATATATATATATATAGGGCCCAATCAAATCCCCAAAACCAGTGTGACATAGAAATAATGGTCTCAAGTAGGGGAGAGCCACCAGTGCTTGACCGCCTCCACGCAACACTAACACCATGCTAGCACCCTCACCCATCGTACAACACATTGCCCTTGCATGCATCCACTTGTTGCTCATACATATCCATTGGTTCATTAGGTTAACTTGGGGTTTAGGGTTCGTAACGACATAGTGTTTGCGGATTGTTTTGTGCACAATTCATTTTTGTTCGGGTCTTGTTGTTGTCCGTTTTCATTGTCGGGTAGTGTTGTGCCGCTGCTCCAATGGTGGTCACTGCCATAATAGTACTCGATGATGCAGGTAGTGGTTTATGGAGCAACATAGATGGTCATGTTGGATGTTGTTCAATTGTGTTCGTCCATTTTGTCTTGCTTTTTCTACTAGTTTTTCTTCCCCATATGGTGGTATGGGATCATTATTCCTCCGCGTTCCTCCCTGTGGTGGATTTAGCTCAGCTCGGTGTTGGACATGACCGTTTCGCGCTCCAAAGGGATTTTTCAGGTTTGTAGGTAAATTTGTGAGCTTGAATTTCACATTTTTTCTACATTTTTAGGGATATCTAACCATGTTCGATGTTGTTGTGCAGGTTGTTGCAGTCTGAGCTACAGTTTTTTGAGCATCTGGGGTTCCTGTGGCTTTCTGGCATGGAGAAAGCCGATGAAACAACAACTGGATGACTAGAAGGTAGGACACTGTCCTACCAGCTTGAATACTTGTGTTTTTTAATACATTTAACCGAATTGGATTATTTTGCCTTTGTTCTACATGTGTATGTGTTTTTAAACGCCTTCACCTATGTGGGTTTTGTGTGGGTTTTTAATTTTGTTGGGGTTTTGGGTTGTGGGATTACTCCATTTAGATACCCCTCCCTTGATGTGTCTGGCCACCTCCTACCTCAAAGGAAAAAAAAATTAACTGAATGAATTACTAGCAAATGGGGTAGTGTAGGCAAC
Source organism: Pinus taeda (assembly GCA_000404065.3). Lineage (NCBI taxonomy): Eukaryota > Viridiplantae > Streptophyta > Pinopsida > Pinales > Pinaceae > Pinus > Pinus taeda. The sequence goes on from APFE030993065.1 coordinate 17,650, forward strand.
AATAACTGGTTAAAATGTGTAGTTTTCCTAAAAAACAAAGACTTCCCTTTTTTGGTGAAGCCAAAAAGCTAATAAAACAATGAGGGGGATTCTGAGGGGAAGGACCATCTCCTCTTTTTGGGTTACCGATTGACGAGATATCTCCATCTCCTCATTCATTCCTGAAATGCTTAATATATTTTGGAACCTCAAATGAAAAAAATCTTTGAAGATTCGGTTATATATATATAACCTGTGTTTATAAGGGTTTGTAAGCATAATTGTCCATGTGGTATTGAACTTCTTGAACTCAATGATTGAATACATGTAAGGGGAAAAGCATTTATTAGAAGATTTTCTGGATGTTGTATTTCCTTTGCATTGATGTTTCATCTCTAAATCATTGGCTTGCTTGAGATTGCTTTGAATGTTCTATACATAGTGTAGGCAGTCACAAACAACCATACTTTGGACTTCTTCTTCCATATGCCTCAACTCCTAGCACCATTACAACCATCCCCTGTGTTCTGTACAAGTCAAAAACAACATCAATATATCATGTACCTACAACCATTGCTTATCAACATGTGAATGATATGTTAATTGTTTCTTGGTTGCAGTGATTGTATTAAGAATGAGAAGTGCTTCATATCCTTTAACTTTTGAATAGTAGAGTGTGTTCTACAATTTTATGTTTTGTTAATTCATTATAGCCACCTAAGAAAACACACACACACACACACACACACACACACACACACACACACATATATATTATATGGGTCATTGAACTAGGAAAACAATGACAGAGAAGAAAACATGATACTTATGTTAATTGCTCAAATGAGTCATGTACCATTGGTGTATTATTCACAGGAATGCTTTGTACAGAGTATAGGCAGTCACAAACAACCATCCTTTGGACTCGTTCTGCCATATTCCTTAACTCCCAACACCATTACAACCATCCCCTGTTTTTTGTACAAGTCAAAAACAACATCAATAGGTCATGTGGCTACATCCATTGCTTATCAGCCTATGAATCATATGTTAATCGTTTCTTGGTTGCAGTGATCATATAAGAATGAGAAGTCCTTCATATCCTTTAACTTTTGAATAGTAGAGTGTGTTCTACAATTTTACATTTTGTTAATTCATTATAGCCATCTAAGAAAACATATATATATTATATGGTTTATTCAACTGGGAAAACAATGACAGAGAATAAAACATGATACTCATGTTAATTGCTCAAATGAGTCATGTACCATTTGCGTACTGTTCACAAGAGTGCTAGAACATATGCATGTTTTCAAATCTTCAAAAGGCAGATGAATGGTTAATTTGAGTGTTGGGTTCGACATTAGACAAACAATTTGTCTAATTGGGATATAATGTTATAGTGCATTGGTATCCATAGCTGACATTGGTCTTGACTTTCCACAACAATCAATGTATAACCTCTCTTATACATTTGTTAGATTTATTTTTAGATACATGATTCCGTTTAAAAAGATTGCATCTACCCAGTCCAAACTTCATTTAGTTATATTTCCCTTGCAATGTTGTTTCAAACTTGATTCAATTGATCTTTACTTTCTATTATTTTCTATTGAATTTCCTTTAGTGAGAACAAAGGGATTCTTTTGTTTACTACCTCTAAGAGTAGACATAGGGCTGGTTTCCATTGCACTTCTCGACCACATGCTCCTGGGCAGATCTTTCCTTTGGAAATGAAAATGGTCTATAATGCTATGGGTCCCCATGGTGGAAAGAGCTATAGTGAAGCTTCTACTTATTATTCAACAGTGAATATGTTTGTAATGATCCTAATTACAATGATAATTTTTTATTTTTATATGTGCAATATATAACCTCTCTTGAAATAGGAATTGTCAATATATAACCTCTCTTCAAATAGGAACAAATATCTTCCACTGGATAGATATTACAAAAAGATACTATAGAGCTCTTCTTCTCTTGCTAAATCCCCTCGTGCTCATTTTCTTGTTGGTTATTAGTATCTTCTATTGGTAACTACTTGTGATTTATGTTCACTTATTTTCCTTCTTTATTATGTTTCCTTTCATCAAGTTTACCAAATTAAATAATTATCCTCATCATACTTGTTGTAGTTGGATCTTCACATCGAAATAAAAATAATTTTTAGATCATAATTCCAATTCAAATTTAATATAGTTTATAGCTTTAGCTTCTACTATGAAACCAATCAACGTATTGCATCCTTACAAAATTCACATTGCGATGTGGTTACAAAAATTAATTCATGCCACCCCTATGCTTGATGGCCTCCATTTCTTGCATTGCCTAAAATTGTTGAGTCTCCTGCTTGACCCAAGTATGGTGGACTACCCAAGATTAGTTGATTAGGATGTGCTTGAATGTTGCCATATCCTTGACTCCAATTTGTTCCTTGTAGCCATGGAGGGACTGAGTAGCCCAAGTGTCCACTTGTGTCACTAACCCCAACACTTAGTGCAGGTGTCATATAAACACAATTAGGATTTAAACCTACACTAGTAGGGGTATATGAGGTGGGCACAACCCCTGGTTGATAGCGGGGGACTTGGATGTTAATAATCTCTTGGTATGATGGTGTGTGCTCTGCAATGTGGTCCAACATGTTGGACATCATCCTATTAGCCTCAAATTGACTTGGACCATACACTTCCCTACTTGTCACCCCTCCTCCTCTTTCCAACACTTCTTGAACCTTTCTTGCCTCCCTCTCTTGCCTTGCCATTTTTTTTTGATGTTCCTTATCTTCCTTTTCTTTTTGTCTTTCCATCCTTTCCTTTGATCAAGTTGTTGCTTCTACAATCCTTGCAGCTCTCTTATCCTTGGCCAACTCCTTCTTTCTCTTTTTAGTTTCCTTAATTTCACTCTTTTTTTAATGTTTAGACTTAAACAATAATTCATATAATCTTCAGATGTGAGAAAATGTGAACTCCTCCCCAAACGAAGACAATCTGCAGTTGAGTGCATTGGTGAGGCCTTCACTCTCTCTACTGGTAGCTTTAGGAATGTACCAAGTATTCTATGATTTGTTGTCCCATGCTCCCTATGATCTAACACTTGGCTTTCAACCTCTGGTACAACTGATTGGCCCCCATTGTTGGCTTCTTCAGGTACTTTATGCTGAACATGCTCCTCTTCCAATGAACCATTGCCCACAAAATAATGAACAAGTTCGATGTTCAACTCTCATGGTTGTGAAGGCATGTCCATGCTTTCCTCATTGGTGGTAGACACATTAAGTGTATTGATATTCATCATGGCCTATGCCAACCATGATGGTGGGCTTACCTAGGTTGGCATGCTCAATTGCTCATTGTTTAATCCTATTGCATTATAATTTGAAATCAAGTTTGCATTTTCATTCGCTTCATCAACTGCCTCATATAGAATATCACATGAAGAATTGGCAAGTGGTTCAATGGGTGTGACAACCTCCATGATATTGACAGTTGGTTCATGAGTGAATTGTGTCTCACTTACATGTTCATCATCATCACCACATAAGTGCCCTTCATAAAGGGACATTATACCTTCAACAACAACAACATCTTCTTGGGCATCAACATGGTCTTGTAAGTTCTATGCTTCTTGACCTTCCACATAAAATTCTTGACTACAACCAATATCATGCATAAGAGCATCAACCTTAAGTGTCCATATGCTAGTCCTCCTAAATCTAACCTTGATATTAGAAGGTGTGAGAGCCCTTTTAAATGCTTTTCTTGCAAGTTCAGCTAGCTCAAACGTCCTTGCTTCCATCCCTGGATTACTTTACATGTACGAAGCTCAGTCAACCCTGAAATATTGCTTGAAAGACCCAAACATGCTGACATCAAGGGGTTGCAATCTATGAGTGGTATGAGCCGGCAATGTTAATAGGTAAATGCCAAAATTTTTGGCCTCCTCAATTGTCTGCACAACCATGTGGCTTCCATGGCCATTTAAAATCAATAGGTGTCTATTTTCAGGTGAGACACCACCTAGTACAGATGCAGTAATGTGACAAAGCCAATTCAGGAATAGTTCCTTTGTCATCCATGCATGGGGATGTGTTGCCATGCATGCACTTGGTTCACAATTATGTATATAGTTTTTTAGTTGTGTTTTACCTTTGAATAGATAAAATCCCGGGATTGAAGAACTAATTGCATTGACACAAGAAAGAATAGTGATCCACTCCCTGCTCTTAGGCAAAATCTTAGGCACATTTATTCTCCCTCTTTTGGAAATTACCCGGATACCTATTTGGTCAATTAAGTGTGTCCTAAATTGCTACATTAATTATCAATATGGGATTCGTAAGATGACGAAGTGTGGCGCACTATATGTGCAAGATAACCTATTTCTTACTTTTGTCGGTGTTTTTTTTTTTTTTTTTAATGTTGTTTTGGGGGTTTTTATCTTTGTTTATGGAATTCCTATTCCTAAGTTTCTAGAAGGCAAGTATGGTTATAGGTTTTAAGGCAATTATGTCCTTTATAAGGGTTCCCAAAACTAAACACTTCTGAAGGTCTTAGAACATACTAGTGCAAAATAATACTTAAATCAAGAATGAAAAATTTGCTGCTATTTAAAACAAGTAATTAATGAACTACTGATTATGAAACTATCATCTCTGCTACTGTCTAAATACAGAAAAGTGATTTAAGCTACTGCACTCAAGGAAATCAAAGACTGCAAAGAAAGTAAAACTAAAATCAAATTACATCATTCATAGTCTGATTTCTCGCAGTTAGTCTAGCTATGGCTTTCAGAGATAATCGTCAATGACATGAGCAATCCAATATCTAAATGCAGAAAAGTAAACTAAAATCAAATCACAACATTCATATTTCGATCCCTCGCCAGTTAGTCTAGCTATGGCTTTCAGAGGTAACAATCAATGAAATGAGCAAGTTGATTTCTAACTAACTTAACAAAGCAAATGAACAAAACTGAAATCAACAAAACAGAACTGGAATTAAAAGAAACTAAGAAAAACAAAGTCAACAGAGGATCAATCCATATCACTAGTTATTATGAAAATTATATATAGATGCCTGGGCTGCCTACTCTATCCTGAAACATGCACACACTGATCAACGTTATACAAAGCTTGTAAAGTCATGGACATAAGTGAAATGTTAGAAATATATACACAAGTGAATAGCTATAAAACATGTGCAGTAAAAATAAAGAAATGATACATAAAGACTATACAGCAATAATGGAAACGAAACCTCAGTGTGCAGGGGCCCTCTGCACAACCTCGGCCAACAGGTTATCAATCCAAAATTACGTTCATGCAAGCATGTAGAATAGAGTATTCTTATATATCTCAAAACACAGTTACATCAATAAAACTAGTGTCACGACACAGTGAGCTCTTAACAACAAAATTACATTCAAAAGACTAACTACTATGCGTATAGAAACGTGTTATTTATAACAAAGGTTACATAACTGTCTTCCTATAAAACTATGTGAACATAGGACACGTGAAAAACAACGTCCATGGATTTAGCATCATGGTCGCCAAGATTATGCAATCTATTGAAAGCGGCTGTTGGATCCACATCATGGTCAGCCTGCATGTGTCAGCGTGCCTCCAGAGATCTAGAAACGGCCACGAAAATCTTCACGTGTTTGAAAATGGAGTCCTGTTGCCGTAGGACTCTCCTGTTTGACCACCGCTTGACCCCTGTTGACCACATCTTTTCCTGATGAATCTGGCTAGACTAATAGGACTTGATCCATGTCATGGTCATTTCCAACTTGCCCATGTGGCTTGCTTTGCCTGGTGACACCTGTAACCTGTAGTTTAACAAAAACGACTGCGAAAAGTTGAACCAGCTGCAGAAAGTGGCTGCATTCCGTAGCTCATAAGAAAAAATCTAATTCAAACAGCAAACACAAGGACATAGTTAAAAAACCAGTTTAAATGCTCTTTTATGACTAATATGCAATGATGTTGATAGCTTAGGAGGTCCAGGTGAATGGAAAGAATTTAGGAAAATGTGTAGGAAAGATGAAAGTTCAGGGATCAACATACCCCCACTGTGAAGGTGTTGCATGTCCCCATGCAACCAAAATTTTGACTATCCCCCCTTTAGATCATGTGCTCTAAGACTTCTGCCAGTACATCCAGTCCTTTTCTTCTCTTTCTTTGTGTTGCTAACATCCTGGGCTTCTTCATCAAACATCTAAATTTGAGGTTGATCAATGCTCTACTTATCCTCTTGCACTTTTTCTTCAATTTCCTATTCTTTTTCTGCCATAGCCCAAGATGTAGCATGGTGTTGTCATGAATGATCTTATCCAATCTGCTTTGTTCCTTTAATGCTTCATTTTCATGTTTAATTTGTCTATTTAGGACCTCTAGTTCAAAAATTTCCTGTTGCAATGATTGGATTTGAGTGTCCTGTGCTATATGAGGCTGGATGGATGAAGTGCTTGGACCTGTGGCTATCTTTTCCAAGGATTCTATATAAGCATATATCTCTTGCTGATTCGGGTCTATCTCGGGTGAAGTTTTCCTTGGGCTGACCCCAAAATCCTGTTGAGGAGGACTGATTTCAAAGTCTGGCCGAGAAGGACTTATGTCAACATCTGGAGGACTGGTTTCAATATTTGGCTGAGAATGAGGTGGGCTACGGCCAGCTGGAGGTTGTTCCGGTGTTCCCCCTCCTAAGTCAATAAAATGGGGCCCTTTTGTTTGTGCTTTCCTCCACTTTCCTCTAAGCCTAGTGCTTCTCCTTAAATGTTGTGGGCTAGTGCCCTCTTCCTCCATACTCTATTTTTCTTTTTCTTTCTTCCTGGCTACAGCTGATTGTCCTTGAAGGTGAGTTAGCCTTTCAGACAGTGTTTGGTGGTCCTCTTCTAAGGAAGGTTCTGGTGATTGGTAAACATCCTCTATGTTTCTTTTCCCTTTCAATTTCCTTTGCTTTTTATCCTTGGTTCTTTCCTCGCTTTTTTCAGGCAGCTTATCTTCTTGATTAATTTCTTTAGGAGTGTCTTGAATTCTCACATTAGTTTCCTTTTTCCTACTCTTCCTTGCTGTACTGCTCTTAGGTATTTCAGGTGGTTCTTGAAAGTAGTTTCTCACACAAAAAGTGTTCCCAGGTATCCTTCTTTTTCTTCAAATGGTCTTCAATTAAAATTTTCACAAGTCTGTGATGATACAGGTGGGGTTCTATGTCCTCTATATTTTTTTGGACGGTTGTGCACATCTTTTTCAAGCTCAGTAATAAAAAGTAAGGTAGATTGAGGGTTTGGTTTTCTAAAAAGTTCATCAGCAGTCGGGTATGATACATATACATTGATCCAAAATGACCTTCACTTTTGAATAATCAAAAATAAACTGGCCCACTTCTCTTCTAAAGCATGGACAGGAATTCCTCATTTGAATATAGTTACATCCATACCTGGATTGCGTAGGATAACCCTCCAAGCCTTCTCGTCAAAGATCTTGTTCTTGAACCAGCGTTCTCCCTCCTGAGGGAGTTCTGTAGCGGTTGCTATGGATGCCTTGGTAACTGTAAACTTAAGGTCTGCAATTTCCACCTTCAGGCCGTTAAAAGACCTAGCAAAAGCTTTTGTAATCTCCTTATTGTAGCCTCTGAACTTTTGAATAAACTGTAGCCACCGTGCCTTTTTCAATATGTTCTTTACTTGTGGGTACCCCTCCATAAACTTGGGCCCTTTCGGTTCTGCCCTCAACAACAAACCCATTCTTTCCTTCTGTTCTTAAAATTCGTCTGCGTGAGAAGGGTTTAGCGGAGGTGAGACGACTGGATTAGCGAGTGTGAATAGGGTTTATGGAGAAAACCAGTGAATATAAGTGTTAAACAGAGGACAGGTAGAAGAAGTGAATTCACGGAATGGAGCAGAGGCTTATGTGAACAAGGTGGGAATGTAGTCGTGGCTTCAATAAAATAGTAGGGGAGTGAAGTGAACCCGACAGAATTTTTAAACTGGACGGCTGCAGAGTAGACGTAAACACGTTTATGAAATAGCTGTGGAATTTATGCGGTGGAGAAGAGCCGTAATCAAATCGGCCACGTCCTACAATTACAGGTGGAGTGTAAAAATGCAGCCAAACACGAGTTAAATCCGAAGATTAATCATGAGGCCGTTGGAAAAATAAATGCATGGTTTGTGGAGGAATCATAGGTCATGGAATGGTTATGGAGGTTATCACACCAATCATTGCATATAATGGAGCTTGTGATTTCATAACTATGCAAAAATGTGCTTTGAATGCTATTTGAAATAAATTTCTACTCATACCTTGGAATGTTTGCCACTTGTTATCCATTAACCTTTGATCAGATGCTCCTTGTTGATGCCTTTAAGTGCCCCATGTCTTCATAATATGTCCTTGGTCATACCTGCATTTGATTTTTATTATTTTTGCCTATTATCTAGCTGCCAATGTTGAATGAAAGAGTGCTAGCTGCGAAAACACAACTAGCTGTGGAATCAGTTTGCAGCTGCGGAAACTGGATTCAACTGCGGAAACTGACTCAATGATCATATGACTGAATGGAGATGGATGGATTGATGACTGAGTGAATGAAAATGGTCATAAAAACTTTTATTGGCGGAATGAAATGAAATGAATGAAATGGAGTGGAATGAAATGAAGTGGAGTGGAATGAAAATGAAGTGGAGTGGAATGAAAATAAGAAAGAGAGAGATTTTTTTTTTTTTGGAAAATATAAGGCATCCGAAGTTCCTGATTTTCGCCCTATATTTT
>APFE030993070.1:0-22573 GCA_000404065.3 Pinus taeda
GGGGAGTGACTTTGATGATAGGAAGTCTACTACAAGTTATGTTTTCAATATTTGTTATATACCTATCACTTGGGCTTGTAAGAAGCAACAAATTATTCCTCTTTCTTCAGTAGAAGCAGAATATTGAACATCAGTTAATTCAAGTCAAGAAGTCCTATGGCTTTGAAAAATCCCTTGAAAGTTTGGATTTTGGCCTCCTTCCTTCTCTTATCATGATACATTTGTAAATTCGTCTATCTTGTCTCAAGTTGTTCTTAAGGAGGGATGTTGGGATATTTAGACACTTTGCAGTTAGTTAAGCTTAACTTGGTATGATGTGTTTATTAGGTATAAATGTGTTTCTTTAGTCTGCATTAATTGTATTGTAATTCAATGATCACACTATGTTTTAGACATATATTGATTCCACAAGTCATATTCTCTTATAGATAAATGACTATTGATCCATGGAATAACATCTAATTGGTTTGTGATCTTTATTTAATGAGTATGGAGGGTCATTGTCGATGGCTGATAGTTAGAAACCCTCTTGTGCAAATGTTCTTTTGCATTAACAAAATCTCCTCAAATGGCCACATTGGCTGGGGTCAAGGACTATTTCCCGCTTAGATGGCTTTAACCATGTAAATATATTGGTGTTTTTATCTTTGATCTTGTTGTGTGAGTGACTGCTAAAGATGTTTATCCTATATGGAATATCATCCTATTTTCCCAAACAAATTTTGAATGGGAGAAGAGAAGGTTCAACTCTAGATCTACAACTGAAGAGTAGGTTTAGTTCAATGAACTGCAATACAAGAAGAAGAAAACAAGCATTATCTTGTGCTCAGGGAAGACTAAGACTATTTGGTAGTTTCATCATGCTAGTATGAAACAAATTAAATTAGGAAGAGACTAAGACATCTAGAGTGTAATCTAGAGGACAAATTGGTGCATTATTCATTAAAGAGTTAGATTCTATCCCTTTCCTTTCATTTTTTATTATTTTTATTATTGTTTTTTTCCATATTTACTCATGTAGCATCTACATATTGTGATTGTTTAAGTACACTACTTCCATACTTGTTGCACTTTGATAGTATTGATATAGTTTTATAGCAGTCTTAGGAAATCACATAATCATATCATACATCAATGCATCTTCTATAGTGAGGTCATTGTAATAGCTCCTTGTCCATTTTGAAACCTAAAGTTCATCTGTAGTTACAAAAATAACCCTTCGGAAAGCTTCATCATCCTCTTACCATAATCTACAAGGTATTCATACATTTTGTCTATATTTGCATCCCTTATAATCCATGATATATTAACAATGATATACCCTTAACACAATGTGTACTAACTCACTTACAATAAAAATCTATAGTATTAGAAACATAACCCCTTCATTGTGGAAAATAATTGAAAAAAATCACGATAGTAAAATTTACGCACAATTAACACTAAGCTTTACCTTAGAGAACCTTGTGAGGAAAAAATACAACAAGGAATAAAAAATATAAATTGGTCTTTTTATTTCAAGTTTAGAATTCAAAATACAAAGAAACATTGACTCACTACAAAGTCAATAATTTTTTTAATCCCAATGATAGGTTGCTACATGATCATCTTCTTCTTTTGTTCTATTATGACTTCTAACTCCTTTGCATTATGCACCCATGGAGAAAAACTTTATTACAAGAAGAATGGAACCCCCTTTTCACTCTCATTATCTAAGGTTTTAAGTCCTCTTGATAATTGGTAGGGTTAGGTTTTAAACCCCCTATGATCTTGTTGTGTCCATACATTGCTAGTTTCACATATCTCAGAAGTGATAGCTAACATGGTTTCAACTTAGTATAGTGGTGGTCTGAGCATAAGTCAACTCTCTATAAACATAGCTCCTTTGCATGAACTCTTATTGAGATACCCTTTAGATCATTGGAATTGTCTATACAAGTAGAATAATTCCAATTGGTTAAAAACTTCATTTACATTACTTTTGAGAAAAAACATCCATTGATGCTCAAAACAAGCTCTAAAAGTATCAATATCTCAAATCACCTAATAAGGATGGATACCTAATACGTGTCCTAAATTAATTAAGTGTACCATAAAGTTAATCGAGTGTCCCATAAAATTGAAAACAAGAATTAATAATTTAGTGTTTTTTCAATGAAATTTTATTGTAGCCCAAATCATAAGAGAAGAGTCATTAAAGAATATTAAACACATTTTCAATAAAAATCAACTTAGATGGAAAAATGCTTCTAAGATGCATCTATATTGTTATAGCTTGAATAATCCTTTTGTACACCTAGATTATCAATTGTCCTTATGTGAGTGGTGATGTGCGATGCCATCTTATACCATAATTGCTCCTCTTTTAATTCCAAATACAATCATAATTGTACCCTTTCCTTTTCTAAAATGTGGGTTTTGATGTAAGCCATACTATGGAAAAGTGCATGGCTTCCTGGATTTTCTTCTCATGGCATCGTGGAGATCAATATGGCTCCAACAATTTCACCTCTAAATATTTTGTCTTTCATTATAAATAGGAGGAGAAGTTGAGTGATCATTTTTTTTCTTTCATATTCTCTTCCCATGTTTACTCCCTTTTGTCCTTCAGACTTTAAGAAACATTTTGCAAACTATTATTATCAACTTTATTTTCCTTCATATGTTTCTTATTATTTGGTTGTCAATTGGGTTTATCTCCAATGGTTCAGAGGAATGCTTGTTATCCTTCCCACCTAGGTTCAATTCCCATAACTAACACGATGAGCTTTGTTGTTAAGTCTTAACAATCCCTTAAGGACTAAATCATATTCATTCCTCATATGTATAGTACTCTGCAAAGTTATTTTTTTCCTTTTATATTACGATGTCATAAACCCTAATCCAAAAATAACATAGATTCCTTCTATATGTGTCACATGGAAATATGAAAGAAAAACATGTTTATTTTTACTATTTTCATATTTGCATATGGCATGACTTTTTCACTATTAATACTCATCTTTGTAATGTTTTGTAGAGATATTTGTAATTTTTCCATCTAACTATAATTTATGAAGTTTTTAGTGTGATTTGTATGTGGCAACAATAATTGCCTATTTTGAAGTTGTCTTTGAACCTTTTTTTTGTAAGTCAACATTTTATTCATGGTTCCAAAGAGAGATACATCAGAAGAAAAATGTAGGTAGTCTCACCTCGATAAGGTTTGTTGACTACCGATAAAAACAGATGACAGTGAAACATAAAAACATAAAGAGACAGTCCATAACTTAAGAGGCCATAAGCACCAGTAAACAGACAGAACACATAAAAAACCTATATCCATGCTAGTCGTCAGAAGTGAGGGAAGTTGGGTTGTCTAGGGCTTATCCAGGAGGCGGCGGAGGACGAAGGGAGCATTCGACATCCTCCTCGAAATGGGCCATCTAGGCCTCCAACTCCTCAACCTTCTCCGATAACAAATTTTGGCCTCTCCAGACCAATACCACCCCAAACAGACAACCATACCCTGCTTTCCTTGCACACTCAAAGTGACGAAGCCCAATACGACAATTAACAACGACACACACTCGAAAGCTGGGGAGGAAACTTTGATTCAAATTCTTCTACCCTTTTTCTCCGTCAAGGTTGTGCCACTAAGCATATACCATACCCTTAAAATCTAAAATAAAAAAATCATAAAATAATGAACCTTTTTCCTCATTAAATTTAATCCACCATTTTCTACAATCCTCTTTTCCAGAAAAGAAGGGGACAAATTTGATATTAAACCTCCAATATGAGCGTTGAGGTTTTGAAACAAGAATGTTGAAATAGAATTTTGATTATGGTATAGTTTACTCATATTTAATACCCAAGAATACTAGAATTTGAATGTTACATATGGACACCAAATTTTATTAGAGTATGGCTAATGATGAGAAAGAGATATTGCAAATCCATTGTTATATTTGCCCCAAGAAATGAGGGTTTGCATGGCTTGGAAATTAAAATTACTATGTCTCATCCAAAACACAACCAAATGGATGAATTTACATTTAAATTCATCTCTTTTATATCTTCAAACCCATAAAAATTTGTAAGTGGAGATTTAGGTATGGAGATACTCATGCAAATTTATTGTCATTTTTATTCCAATAAATGAGAGTTTCCAATACCTAAAACTTACTCTATATATCTCTTTTATGACATAGAAAAATGCATTGAAATTTTTACTACTATCATAGATCCATCTTAACTCTAGATCTATGAAGCACCAAAATAAATTATTTTGAAATGTAAAAATTTTAATCATTTAAAATGGATCTAGGTATAGATGAAAACAATGGTAACAATATTTCTATGTAGATATCATATTATAATTTTTTTATTGAGATGTAAATCCATATTTCTCTTTCTATTAGTGTTTATATCAAGCATACACACCAAAAAATTTTCTTTCATATATAGAGAGATTTTTATTTATGTTTGTGTCTTCATTTAACTAACATATTAAAATTATTTGTTTCAAGTGCTAAACATTATTTTTAAGCTAACATGTAAGTATTACCCATGTGACAAATGGGGCAACATTTTTATCAAACTATGTTAGCAACACCTCGTATAGATCCATCTTAAGTCCAGATCTATTAAATACTCGGAGGGATCAAAATAAAAATTGAGACGCAGATCTCTTGATGCATAAAAAATCTTGAGTTGAGATGGATCTAAACTGGTGAAAATTTTAAAAGCACACACGTGTGCGAGCTCTATATCGGCCAACACTATTTATATCATATGTTGATAAACAACAATAGGGAATGTTGCCAAAACAATTGTACGAGATTCCTCTTCTCCAAATAATTTATATGGTCTGATCTTTATGGTGTTGTTTTTATGTATATATAGATTTGTGAATGATTTGCTACATAGTCCCCCTCAAATTTGAAGTGATATTTTAAACTTTAATGTGGATTAAATAAAGCCATTCATAAATTTATACATTCATAGAAGACCGACCAAAAATACTAGACCATATCAACTATTAGAAGAGGAGGAATATCAGCAATTATATTTGGTATCATTGCTTACTACTTTTTATCAACACAATATCAATGGTGCACTACATGATGTTAAGCATTAGAGCCTGTGTGTTTGACTGCAAAGCATAACAAAATAAATCCATCTTAACTCAAGTTCTTAGAAGCATCCAGAATTTACATCTAATTTTTCAATCCTTCTTAGTGCTTAATAGATATGTGATTAAGATGTATCTATGTGAGGTGCATATCTAGCCCAATACAATAGATATGTTACCACATTTTCCAAGTGGATAACATTTACAAGTCAATTTTAAAAATATATATCATCCTTAAATAATAATAATACTATATGTTGCCCACGGGGCTTTGGATTGACGGTGAATGGGTGCGTTGTTAAGGCACTCCTTGCGATAGGTCACCGGTTCAAATCCCTCGTGGGTACTTAGGTTAGGCTTAAAAAAAAATTAAAAAAAAATAATACTATATGTTAGCTAATTATATATAGGAAAGAGAGCAATATGATAAATAGACCTAATACAAAATCTGATATATAGTAAGATATAAAGAGAGGCCCAAGAGTTACACATAAATAGGATACTATAAATATGATATTTACATAACAACATTTTTTTTCCATTTAAATCATCAAAAATTGTACATTGTAAGAGATTTTACCCTAGTACTTGATCGATGCAAAGTTAAAGACAAATATACGTTGATAATTATATTAATTGTTTGCACTATTTTAGAATGACTAGCATATGTTGATGTCACCACTATGGACATGGGCCATAGGTTACAATCTTTGGACACAATGAGTGACTCCATAAGATATATTTAAAGACACAAAACTATAACTAGATTTATGGTTTAGAAAATATTATATATTTCCAATTTCATTCCAAGAAATGAAAATTTGTAGGACATAAAACTTAGAATCTTGGTTGTTTGACCTTTGAATTGAGTGATTTCTTTTTCATTTTGAAATATATCTATTAAAAATGTGTTAATTTGACCTTTGAATTGAGTGATTTCCTTTTCATTTTAAAATATATCCTTTAAAAATGTGTTAAAATGTTTAGAAAATTCTCAGATTTTTGGCCCGATTTTCTTTTGTTTTCCCTCCTTTTACAATGCAAAACAAAAGTGAAATTGACTTCCCGTGATATCACTTGTAGCAAACCCTTGTGGGGATTTTGCTAATTTTACATTCAATTTAAAAATATATATATATATACAATCATGAAATGTTCTTGAGCAATAAAAATGGGGAGATCACAAATTGTAAAAAAAAATAAATATAAATAAAAAAATACTTGATTGTTACAAAATTATATTAATACCAGTACCCTTAAGTTATTGTGATCTCTACCATACAGCATTTAAGGATAAGTTTATATTCCCCAAACTGAGAAGAAAAAAAAAAAACTATAAACTATAAATATTAAAGATAACAAAATATATTATATATATATATATATATATATATATTGCATCCAATACGATGCCATGATAAGGGTGAGGAAATTGGATGGGAACTCGGCTCTCATGGCGATTGCTAGGGTTTGACACTGTGTGCAAGGCTCGTTTCTTACTGTAGCTCTCTCAACAGTCGTTGACTGTTGCTTAGGCTGGCTCCCGTAAGTCTTTCGCGGCTAAGTCTCTCAAGAAGTCGGGCTTTTCGCGGGTCTGGAGGCGGTTTTCTCTCGCCTTGCAGCCCTGACTCGTCGGGGTCAGTGGTTGACCAGTAGCATGGAGGCGGAGGGGTCCAGTGGGGCCCCTACCTTCAAGCAGATAGTCCTACAGAAACAGAATAATGAAAGAAAAGAAGGAGTCAGAATCACAGGGCTGGATAACAGCAATCAATCTAGCAACGGAGACAGGGTTCAATCCCAAGGGAACACTGACAAGACTAAAGAAACAACGAAGGGCACAGGCCCAGAAGCTGATAACCTGACAGGCGCTAAAGACAAAACTCCTGTAATAAACAAGTCCTCAGAAAACAGGAAACGACAAGGGCAGGATGAAGGAAAGCAAACAGGAAACGGACAAGGCGGGCCAGATAAGGAGGGGGAACCTAGTTCAAACCCCAACTTTATATCTCCAAGTAATGGGGCCTGCAAACCAAAAAAGACCAAAAGCTTACGGGTAGTCATCACGGACCCAGAAATCCAAGCTTACAGGGAGCACATGGCGGAACGCGCCATCATCTGCAAGTTCATGGGCATCTGGCCTTTGGAAAAAGCTTTGTGTCAATGGATAAAACTGCACTGGAAACCTCGAGGAGATGTTCAACTTCACCTAGGAGCCAAAGGCTTTTTCACTGTGGTCTTCTCCAACCTAGAAGACAAGGATCACATTTTTGAAGGTGGCCCGTATTTTATGGCTTCAGCAGGTTTGTACATGAGACCCTGGAAGCCGAATTTCGCCCCGGAGAAGGAATCCTTCACCCAAGTCCCAGTCTGGATATGTCTCTTTTCTCTTCCAATAGACTATTGGGGTCTCACGGCTCTGAAACAAATTGGTGACAAACTAGGTACTTTCATCAAAGCCTCTGAAGCAACTCTCCAGAAAAAGATATACTTCTTATGCCAGGATTTGCGTCGAAATGGATGTCTCCGGAGCCCTTCACGAAGGACTCTGGTTGGAATATAGGGACGAGGAATACTTCCAGGATATTGACTACGAGCAGATTCCCTTTCGCTGCCGAAAATTCCATGAACATGGGCATCTGCTACGGCACTGCCCAAAGCTAAAGAAGGAGCAAGAAACCGTCTCAGCTCAAGCCCACAAAGATACAGAAGTCTTCCTCAAACCCAAATCCAAACATAGAGCAAATAGACGAAAGAATATCAGAGGACACGGGGTAAGAAATATCCATAACAACCCGTTCGTGCTCCTAGACCCGGAGACTGATTCAGAAGAAAAGCACAAAGTTCCAACTTCAGGAGCAAAGTATGAAGGAAAAGACACCCCCACAGAGAAGGACTTGCAGGCTGAGAACTTCACTGATGAGGTTCAAATGCAGGAAAGAACAGAGGATACGGGGGAAGATACAGACATGTTAACCAGTGATGCTGGCAGCGAAGATCAAGAATGGGAGAATGCGCTAGCAAGAGAAGGTCTAAACCTATCAGCAATGGCCGAAAACTGGAAAGCCAACGGGATAGAAAACGCGTCGGAGGAAGAGCTCAGAATAGTTAATGACCTCTTCATAGCAAGGCAAAAAGCTCTAATGGATAGGCAGAAAAGGAAGCTAGGTGTGGCGAAAGGTAACAGTTCTCATTCGAAAAGCCCCCTATGGAAAACATCCAGCTCCAAACAAAAGAAAATAAGAGGTCGAAAAACAAGCGGGGAAGCACTACAAGAGCTAGGCATGATCATGTTAAATTCAGGGAAAATGAAGGCACTCACAGCCTTCGATTTCTTCCATTGAAAATAAGTTTTTATATGAACATAATCTCGTGGAATGCCAGAGGGCTCAACAGCCAGGAAAAACACAGGATTTTAAAGCGGAAGATTCAATGTCACAGACCAGAAATCATGTTTTTACAAGAAACAAAATGCAGCAGCTCCAACATCACCAATCTTTGCAGGAAATTGGGAGGCCACATGGAAATCCTAGAGATTGAAAGTCAAGGCAGAGAAGGAGGCCTTGCCACTATATGGGATGCAAGGAATATCCAGATGCTTTCGGTTGAAGCCAACAAGCACTTCTTGGCGACCGCATTTCAACCCATAGGTAACTCTAACTCCTTCCTCTGTATCAATGTTTATAGTCCTCAGAAACTAGAAGATAAGCTATCCTTTTTAGATACCCTACATAAATTAATCAGAAGATATCCAAGATCAAAGTGCAGTTTGGGGGGTGACTTCAATATGATTACAACCCTGTTGGAAAAGAAATGAGGTCTAAGAAAACTAAGCAGAGATGCGGAAGCCTTCGCCACCTTTATTGAGACGGCCAAACTGGTGGATGTTTTCCCCAAATCTGGGTCCTTCACTTGGAACAATCGAAGGAACAATCGAAGGGGAGGTGATAAGCTCATAGCCTCCCACCTGGACAGATTCTTAATCTCAGAATGCATTATAATGGTCGGCACCACAGTTGAATCAAACATCCTTCCCAGCGGGGGATCGGATCATTGGCCAATCTCGCTCATCATGGAAGTTTCCAGCACCCCAACGAATAGACCTTTTCGGTTTGAAAAGTTCTGGTTGGATCACCCCAACTTCTAGGAGATGGTAAAGAAATGGTGGTCGGAACCTTTGGAGTACAGTGGATCCAAAATGTTCAATCTCCAAAAGAAGCTCAAAATGACTAAACAGCAAATAAAAGAATGGAACAAGACTGTCTTCGGTAATATCTTCCAGGAGAAGATAACTCTCGAGAATAAGTTGGAGCAGATCCACAAAGAAGGAATAGCAGGAAACCTTAGTGCGGAAGCTTTGGAGCAGGAAAAAATTCTCTCGCAGCAATGGCACAATCGCTGCGCTCAAGAAGAAACCTTATGGAAACAGAAATCAAGAATTCAGTGGCTAAAAGAAGGGGAGATGAACACCAAATTCTTCCACAGATCGGCGCTAGACCGTAGAAGCAGTAATAGAATTCTAGAACTGAAAAATGATACAGGGGAAATCCTAAAAAATCACAATGAAATATCTGCTCTGCTCTCATATCACTTTAAATCGATTGCTCAGGAACCTCACATAAACAGGGAGAAAGCTATCAAGGATCTGACGGAAGCCATCCCGAAAATCATAACTGCTGACCAAAACTGGGCCTTATGCAGGAAGATCTCCATGGAGGAAACAGAGGAAGCTATCAGAAGCATGCCCAATGATAAAGCTCCTGGGTCAGATGGGTTCACTATCAATTTCTACAAAGCTTGCTGGAGCACTGTCAAACAGGATGTATGGGAGGCAGTGGAAGATTCCAGACGATCGGGAACTATTCTCAAATCCCTCAATTCTACTTTTCTGGCTCTCATACCTAAAACTGAAGAAGCCAAAACCCCTGACAAATTCAGACCCATTGCCTTATGTAACGTCATATACAAGATTATATCAAAAGTAATAGCCAGCACACTGATAACGATTCTCCCAGGTATCATCTCTGAAGAGCAATCAGGATATGTGGAGGGCAGACAAATTTTCGACAACATCCTTTTAGCTCAGGAGATGATCCATTCTTTGCATTCAAGGAAAGTAGCAGGTATGCTTATGCAACTGGACCTGTCAAAGGCCTACGACAAAGTCAGCGGGAGATACCTCGAGGCAGTTCTAAAAGCGTTTGGCTTTTGCGGTACCTGGATTAAGTGGATCATGGCTCTAATCAGACCTCCAAGGTATTCTGTCCTTGTCAACGGAGCTCCCTCTGATCCCTTCGCCCCTTCCAGAGGAATTAGGCAAGGGGATCCCTTATCACCTTTTCTCTTCATTGTCCTTATGGAAGGCCTCAATCGAACCATAGCTAAGAAGAAAGCAGAAGGTAAAATACAAGGTCTTAAGCCTATAAGATCGCTTAGGGCCACCACGCACCAACAGTTTGTAGACAACACTATGTTACATGGAACTCCCACAGTGAGGGAGGCGGTTGCTTATAGGGAAATCCTTGACCTTTTCAGCCAAGCCTCAGGTATGGAAATTAATATCTCTAAATCAACTATCTTCTTTTTCAATACCCACCCAGTTGTCCAATCTCACCTAGCCCGGCTTTTAGGTTTCAGGATTAGTTCCTTACCTTCGAAATATTTAGGGGCTCCTCTGACTCTCAAACCCTGGAAGAAAGAGCATTGGGAGAAAATCCTCGCCAACCTAAAAAAGAAATGTTCTCACTAGACTTTTAGAGCTCTAAATCTAGCCGGCCGTTTAGTCTTAACCAAAGCCGTCCTGCAAGCCATTCCACATTATCTCCTCTCTTTGCTCCCTGCTCCCAAAGGGATTCTGCAACAAATAAGAAGTATCCAGCGATCTTTCCTTTGGAGCGGAAATGGTGAGAAGAAAAAGTGGGCTCTTGTTGCATGGAATAGGCTGTGCATGTCAAAATCCAGGGGAGGGCTGAATCTCGTTGATCCAGAGGTTATCAACCGCACTTGTGGAGCCAAATTATGGTGGAGATGGATTGAAAACCCTACCCTACCTTGGGCCAAGCACTGGAAGGAAAAATATGTCCTGGATTGTGACACTCAGGACCTCATTAGACTGCAGGAAACCCCGGACGGCTCACCTATATGGAATCATGCCAAGCGGAATAAAAATCTCGTCCAGGATAATAGCTTCTGGGAAATTCGTAACGGCAGGCTGGAACTGTTCTGGGAGGATGCCTGGCAACAATTACCCAAACTCGACTCTCCTGAATTGCTAAATATAAAGCAAGCTTATCAGGCTCAAGGCAAATTCACTGTTAACCAATACTGGCATCAGCACAGCATTGACGACAATTGGAGGGATTGGATTAACTTCAACAGTGAGAACACAGAGGACAATAATCACACAGCGCAAATTTTCAATGAAGGCATCCTAAAAAGAAAGATCAGAAAAACGGAAGAGGATGACAAACTCAGATGGGGTCTCAAGGGAAATGGAAATTTCTCACTGAAAGAAGCCAGGAATATTTTAGAAAAGAACGAACAGGGAGAGATCCTGCCCTGGAGCAGCAAAGTTTGAGATAATCTTCTATGGCCCAAGATCAGAACTTTCCTCTGGCTCTTAATGAGAAATAAGACCCTAACCTGGGACAATCTTCGCAAGAAAGGCTTTGTAGGACCTTCTCGGTGCCCCATGTGCCTTGAAGAACCAGAATCTTTGAACCATCTTTTCAACACCTGCGAATGGGCAACGCAACTATGGTGCTGGATGGAAGGGATCCTCAGCAGCTCGGACCGGCATTTAGACTCAATTCACAGTACTATTCTGAATTGGAGAACGGATTTTTCAGGCACACAAAGAGTCAACAGCATCTGGAAATCGGCTCCAGGATTTCTACTTTGGTCTATATGGAAGGAGCGCAACCGAAGGATTTTCCAAGACGAGTACAGGGACATCAATTTCTCAAAAGACAGCATCATAACCAACATCCAGCAATTAATTCAAACTAAATGCAGAACGAACAGCAATGAAAAACCTACAGCTCTGGACTTACGAATTTTAAAAAGCTTCTGTCTAGAGGGATCTGGTTATCACTCTGTTCCGCAACACAGCACCCCTCAACCCTCCTTACGCGAGTCCTGGCAATGCCCACCGGTTGGAGGGCTTAAATTGAATTTTGATGGGGCATCGCGCGACAACCCTGGCTTGGCTGGAATTGGAGGAGTTATACGTAATCATAAGGGAGACATTCTGCATATCTACTACAGAGTGCTTGGAGAAAGCACCAACAACGAAATGGAGTTTGCGGCCCTGGAACACGGCCTCAGAATTGCAAAATCCCGAAATCTCCACAATCTAATTGTGGAAGGGGACTCATCTCTGGTCATTGCCACTGTGCAAAAATTACAAAGAGGAATCAAAGCTAACAAAGCCATCAAACACTGGAGATTAGCCAAAGTCACAGAGAGCATTGCTGAACTCTTGGGCGGCATGCAGGGTCTTGTTTTCCAGGCGATCCGACGTCGAGCAAACAAGGTGGCGGATTACCTGGCGAACTATGGAGTAGACAGTCAGGGAAGCAGATGGGACAACTGTTGGGAGGAGGTGAACTGTCCAAATCTGAAAGCCTGATGTACACAGTTGGCACAACACGACGTGAACACCAACGACCGAGCCTAACCGATAACGGTCCTTTTCACCGGCTCCGTCAAACAGAAAACGGGAGCAATAAACAGGTACCCCATCACGCCTACGGGAGGATTGGACAGAAGAAGCGGCGGCGTTCAGTACGGAGCAGATCCAAGTATGGGAACCATCAACAAAGATCATGCCACAAGGTTATCTGTAAGAACCGTTTGAGAAGAAAGGACAAGCACTCCGAGATCAGGAGAAAGGCACTCAGGAATTCTCCTGCGCCTGCAGGAAAAGGTTACAAGAATCGTGTGAACACCTTCAATATTAATTGCATTAGTACCACGTCTTTCGCCCCTATGGAAAGCCATTCTCGGGAGCATACCAAGGCTCCAATCTATTTAACAGGGAGATCATTCGAGGAGTTCAATACCTCTACCCTTAGCTCGGCCAGCATAAGTAGCAAGCAAATTCAAGAAAAGCAGTGCAGTTACAGGTCGCATAAGTTTAGTATGGATGCATCCAGTTGTAGATGCGCGGGGGCTACCCAGGATCTGCGCAATGCGCAGAACATGTATGTCACTAGAGCCTCTACAAGAAGCAAACGGAAAATCGCTGAGTTAGAGGCTAAAGTCAAGCAAGAAGAAGAAACCAAGCAGGGGGGAACGGTTGCAGGTGAGGTCGATTGGATCTGTGACCCGGGCACCCCAGCGAAACGAACAACCCAGTTCATGCGTACCAAGGCGGAAAGTTGGAGGATGAAAACTCTTCTGGCGAAAGCCCTGGACATGAAGGATGCCGACAAGCAGAACAGTGAGAAAGTGCAACCTCCCCCGGGCGGTCATCCTGGTAATACTTCCACTAGCCAGGAGTATATGGATCGCAGAATCTCGGCCATCCAGGAAGGGGTGGAGATTGTTAACAAAAAGCTCACCCTGCTCATCAGGTTGCTCAGGCAAACTATCAGCCCGGACCCTGTGGTACAGGAACAGAAGATGAAGGAAGCCCAGAACTTCCAATCCATGCAGGACCTGCAAGACAAAATGGATAGGCATTTCCTCGATGTGGGTCTGGACATCACCAGCAGGCTGGGTGGTTTCCCGCGTCCGGACGGCTTCCCTTAGACCCCGGGCTCGCTTGGCTCAGTTTTGGCGTCTTCGTCTCTCCTCTGGTTGGTTCTATGTCCTCTTATGTCTTATGTCAGTTTCCGGTCTATGGTAGTTATCATGTCCATAATCGTCCTCGGGTCTATATGCCGATTTTGGGCTTTTTGTCTCGGCCTTGTATTGGCTTCAGTTTATACTGCCTTTTGTCAGCTATCAATGATAAACCTGTGGTCTTAACTCTGCCGCTCTGCGTGGTGAGCTTTCCAGCTTTCTATCATACTTGTCTATGGGCTATTTGTTTCATGGCAGTTCGCCTTCTACGCCTCTGTTCTGCAAGGCTGTAAGGTGCTACTTCGGTTACTGTCTGCCTTTGCAGACTCGATGTAAATATTTTTTCCTTTTTTAATATAACTCTCTGACTTACAAAAAAAAAATATTACATCCAATACATATTTATATAATGGATTGTTTTTTCTAATGATTTTTAAATATCATTAGATACATTGACCCAACTTTCTACTCCAACAGTGTAGACCCATCTTAACTTTGGATCTATTAAAAGCACCAAAAACTCCCAGTGCTTAAGATCCCGATTAGAATGCATTTGCACTTATATATGTGGATGTAAACTTAATTAATTCTCTTTTAAATAAGAGATTTAAGTTTTTTAATCATTTATAAGCACAAATGTTGTAAACTTAATTAATTAACTCTCTTTTAAATAAACGGATTTAAGTTTTTTAATCATTTATAAGCACAAATGTTGTTGTAAACATAATTAATTAACTCTCTTTTCAATAAGAGATTTAAGTTTTTGAACTTAGACTTCTGTGATCCATAATAATTATCATAACATCTTTCGGAAGAAAGAGATTCTCGTCGACGCATTTCGAGCCAGTTAGTGTGGTTCATCTAGTATGGTCCATCTTCAGGACAAGATGAGGAATCTGATCTAGGCATTTAGATAAATAGATGTAGAGAGCTGCTAACTATCCTTTAGTGATAACAGCTAGTTTGACTGAGGGTTGGAAATAGAAAAAGATAATGACCAAAAAGAAAGGGAAAGAAATAAAACGGTTATTATTATTATTATTTTGGATAAATTACTAATGTAAAAAGTTATAATTTAGAAAAATAATAACCCTTTATAACTAAATTAATTAATATTTATTAGAAATAATTTTAAGAGTCATAAATTAGGTATTATTCAGTAAATAATATTTCTAAAAGGAATTAATATTTTAATCTTATTGATATAATTATTAATTAATATTTGATAGTCAAACCTTATAAAACTAAATAATATAATCATATTAAAAAAAGTGTTTAAATTTATTTTAATATTTAAAAGTGATAAACACCTTATATAACCTCAGTAGAATGAATAAAAATTTAAAAAATATTAAAGATTATTCATATACAAAAAAAATAATAATCTATACCAATTTTTTTTAGGAAGAAAGCGCAAGAATCCAGTTTTTGCTGACACTCCAACCATCATCTATATTTAAATAAACAGGTCTCTTTTCGATTTCTAAGGCCTCCTTGAATATACGATGATGAAAATGGTCAATCCTCGCAATAATCTTAGCTTCTTCGATGCATATGTGATGATTTGTTCTTTTTGCATGCTCTGCCAAAGCAGAAGAGCGAGCTCTTTGGTGCCTAAAGTCGGCAGCATGTTCAGAAATCCTTTGGTTAATGATTGACTGGTCTCACCAATATAAGGAGTTCTACAAGAACAGGGAATAATGTAAACACCCTTTCCATCCCTGGGATTAATCGGGTCTTTAACAGAACGAAGAGAACTTCAGATAGTGTTAAGGGGTCTAAAGGAAGAATGAATCTTATGCTTTCTTAAGATCCTCGCGATTTTATCCATGGTCCCTTGAATAAAAGGCAGACGAACACCAAAAGACCAATCCTTAGGGTCAATTTTATTCTTAGGACCTTTTTCAGCATTTTGAAAAGCCTTAAGACCTTGAGACCTACTATAACCATTCATATTAAAAACTTTTAGGAGGTGGGATTTCTCATCTTCAAGGTGATTTTTATCGGAAACTCGCAATGCTCGAGTGGCTAAGGTGTTGAGAACGCCTAGCTTTTAAGCAGAGAAATGATGGGAACTAGCATGGAGATATTGCTCTATGTGAGTTTTCTTCCAAAAAACCTGATGGGAAAAGGAACCATCATCCTTCTTAGAGATAAGAACATCAAGAAAAGACAGGCTATTATCAACTACGAATTCCATGGTGAACTTTATATGGTCAGATTGACTAAGATGATGGAAAAACAACTCCAACTTCTCTTTACCATAAGACCAAATGACACAAGTATCATCCACAAACCTTTTCCAAAATTTGGATTGGTAAAGGGCTGAAGACAAGGCTTTGGATTCAAAATGCTCCATGAAGAGATTTGCCACAACGGCGGATAGGGGAGAACCCATAGCCACTCCGCAGGTCTGCAAGAAGAATTCACCCTCGAAACTAAAGAAAGTATAGATGAGACAAATCATTTATAAGCATAAATGTTATACATCTCATTCACAATAGCTTGCTATTTTTATAGTTGTCTATAATGCGACTTTTTGGAGATTCCGATGACGGAATCCGGCGGAAGAAATGAGGTTAAATCTTGATTTTTAGCAGTTAAAATGGTTTTTTAACTGCATATTTGGATTCAACGCCCTGGAAAACCCCTAGGAGCCATTGATTGTGCAGAAACTAGCTATCAAACTTGGGATTCCAATGAATTGCTGCCGGATTTTGACCGGAAAAATCCACCGGAAAAGTTTTCAAAAAGTCGCGTTATAGACTACTGCATTTTTATATCAATTTAAAAAATATTATATTTGACCAACTTACACCACATGTCACTCTGCCCTAAGAATGGACATTACACCTCTCATATTGAACTGTAAAATGCACACATTATTTACTATAATACCTTCACTATACATCTATCATCTATCTCTCATATAATGACATTTTATATATGTATTTGTACTATTTAGCCCTTGCCTTGTAAATGTCTATGACAAATGCCAAGATAAGCCACAACTTCAATATGTTAAGTCAATAACAAAAAGGATACAACTTAATTCACCCAAAGATCATGACCCTTTATGGACCTAAACCCATCTCCATTTTTTTGTAATACTGTCATTTTATTTCCTGTATTGATTTATGCCGGTGAGAGTTTTACTTTTGTTGACTCAAATTCAATTTCCAATTTATCAATATTTATATCTACCCTCTTTCATCTATATGATAATCCCCAAAATAACAAATATCATGGAATTTTACCCCAACCTAACTCAAAAATGAAAGTTAAATATTACTTAAAAATCGTGAGTAATTTGCCTCCTATATACCATAGGGACATTGTAATGTGATACCTTGCTCTCTCTATCTATGAAAAAAAATCCATATAAATGGATGTGTTCTCTTAATCTAATATATGCAAACACTATTAATTATAACTATTAGGATATTAATAAAGATATAAAGCACTCCATCAAGGTGGCAGCCGTCTATATTTCTCCAAAAATTAGGACATTTAATCTTCACGTGATTAGCATTCATATTGTCTCTCTCAGTTTGATCATAGTTAGAAATAAATGAATATTTCATATTCTTACTATTTAAAATATGGCATGCAATATTATGTGACAGGATAAGTCTCGTGTTCCTCCATATGGTTTTCATTTTTTCTTATTCGATTCCTTTCGAAATAATGCAGCTTTAAAAACCAACTTCTATTCACGGAAATTTAAAATGCAACTTTTATCACAGATGTAATATTACATTTAAATCCTCGCAACTGCTTGACACTGTATAAGAATCGTGGACAAGATGATAGAATTAGATGCATTCATTTCGGTAACCGTCCACATAAAAGTTGATGCTTAAGGTCCACAATAAACTCGGAGCCAATTCTTAGGGCCCATATTGCCTTGGTTTTGAGCTTAGCTGTGGCTAAGCTTCGGGTTCATGCCAACCCTTCGTAAGATTTAAGAGTTGATCAGGCTTTATAAGGGTTACCATTCACAATGAATTCTGGAGACGTTAATTTCTGTGTTAGCTTAGTTAGTGCAATGCATTTGATTCAAATTTCCTCAAA
The DNA here is from genome assembly GCA_000404065.3 of Pinus taeda. Lineage (NCBI taxonomy): Eukaryota > Viridiplantae > Streptophyta > Pinopsida > Pinales > Pinaceae > Pinus > Pinus taeda. The sequence continues at coordinate 17,975 of APFE030993070.1, forward strand.
TATGTGACAGAACGAAACCAACTAAAGACAGATTAAATCGGGATTCGGGGCTTACGACTTGTATATCAGGAAATTAATGCTTTCTTGACATCATCTACTCACCATCTACTTATCCCAGTCACAATATGCTACTCTATCAAACAAGAATATTGTCCAGAAGTAAGACTACAATAGAATTTAAATGATAATACCATTTGTTTAATGGTGGCCATTTTTAAATTAGTTTGCCAAAACTGACTCAGCTTCCATAACTAACTCCGCATGTGTCCACCGCAGTTATTGTCTTATTCTCAGTCATAACAATAATACATAATTTATCGTTCCTCTGCCATTTTTTCAGCTAGTTCGTTTCAAGTATCAGAACATCTGTTTCGGTGACTCCAACATTAATTCAATAGTTATATGCAACAGTTAGATCGCCTTAAATTGCATTGCCTTCAGTGACTTAAAAAACATGCAGACAACCATCCACTGATTATTTGACAAAATATAAAATGTGGTGGATATTAGTTCGAATTTTCGCAGGATAATAAGAATAAACGGTTGCACATTAACATTTACTAAAGAGGTTGGGTTTCGTGCTTTGAAATATTCAGTCACACCAACTACTCGTACAAAACACGATGATGAAATTGGTATTTCGACAATTATGTCTGCCCTCAATCTTGACAATTTTTAAACCTACGTAGGATACAAATTGGATTTACAATAAAACAAAGAACAGAACCATAATCCAAGATTTGGAGGGGTGCACATATTAAATAAAAGAACAGGTAAGCAGCCGCATGAATCACTACAAAATTATCAAAGACATGCAGGCGGAGCTTCCTTGATTGAAATATACAATCCAAGGGAAATTATAGATAATACATTTGACAGCTTTAAGGAATGAGAGATAAGCGCCTGCTTTTCTGTAAGGGTGGGGTTAAAATGAATCAATTTGATTATAGGGTTATAATTCATGTCTGCTGCTGCAATCATCAGAGATAGTCTCTTCTGAAGAAACTTCCTCATGATTGATCAAATCATCAACTTGATTAAGCCTACAAGGATCCGAATGTGTTTTACTTGAAGAATCACCACTATCAGTTCTACCTATTCTTTCATCATCATGTACCTCAATAAGCTTCAGAGTTTTGGACGTTGAGCAATGAGGACCCTCTAACTTTGATACTTTCTTTTGCTGGCTAAAGCTTGAAACTTCACCCTCGACAGTCAAATCAAAAGGCCGATGCAACTGGTTTCTGGAAGACATGAACACAGGAGCATAGAGTTCTTTATCTTGTTTTCGAGAGGTTTCTATGTGGGGCGTTTCTGGGATTGCTGAAGAAGACAGCTCAGTGACTGCAGCCTTCTGAAAGTTCAGCATCGGTACACGAGAATTCAAAGATGGGACATTTTCATGATTTGACTGCAACCCTATCTTTGAACCAGCTGTTACTAAAACAGTGCTTGAGGTTGACTGTTGATAAACTTCAGGTAATAGAAATTTAGCTGACTCAGAAGGCTTTGTGAGTGCACTGGATTGTGTTGTTACTGGTGCTGAAGATTGATGTCCCGAAGGAAGATTGTGTTTAGGCTCCATCCATGAAAATCCAGACACTGAGGCCCCACAGGAAAGCTGGTTGTCAGAGCTAGCCATGCCCATGTTTGAGAACATGCTGTTAACCAGCCGTTCACCATTGCCAGTTTCTGAAGGCTTATGTTTCTGATGCTTTCTCTTTCTCTTTAATCGTCTACGGGGAGCCTTTGGTGGAATGGGTGGTGGTCCTGGAAATGCACAAGGAGAGAAAGTTTGCTTGCCATCTCTATAAAGCAAATTTACTGCATGAGCAACAGCAGTAATTGTTGGAGGCACAGCAGGCTCTGCTGGTTGCGTAGGTAGCTTAAAAGCTTCTCTCAGCCAATGAGGTAAGTTGGTCGCACCAGATGAGCCTCCAGCACTTTCTTCCTCATGCTGTGACATGCGAAGTCTGTCTCTGGACTTTTTTTTGTCCATGCTCCGGTTCTCACATCTTCGATCGAGGTTTGAGAGAAGCCCACTCCGCATTAATGATCCAGATGGTCTAGAGTCAGAGACATAATTTGCACCTTCTGTAGTAACGGAAACAGTGGTACTGTTTTGGAAGTCACGCAACCTATTGAGTGACTTGTCCAGATAACTCGGTAATTTCAAGTATTTTATTGGGTCAGTCAAATCTTTCTGTGATATATAAGCTGTCTCCCTCTCACAGTTTGCCTGGTTGCTTTCAACACTCCAAAAGTTCCTACTTCCTCCTTGCTTGACACTGGATCTATGTTCATCTCTTCGACTTGATTGAAAATCATAATCTTTCAAGCACTTACCAGTTTGCAATGTTGATGAAGAACCAATAAATATAGGTCTGCCTGCTCCAGAGTACACAGGAAAGGAAGGCTCTACTTGTATCTTGCCAGGTATTACAAACCTGTCCACGCTATCCACCAGTTGCTTTCCTTGTTCCTTGGATGAAATCCTCCCCATAGCTCCTACATCTCCAACAGACATGTCACTAAATAAACTCATCTTACCTGCAGAACAATCACCTTTGAAGGGTGGTACGGGAGGAGTCTGTTCATTCATCAGATTAAAGGGTGACCATTTTGCAGAATTCTTTCCTTCAGAGCTATCAATCCAAGGGTACCTGCTGGATGAGAAATCACCTTGTGCCAACTGTTTGTCTATGACTTGATTTTGTATTCTAGAAGAGACCCCATGGTCAATGCTAAATGTAGGGAACTTATTTGCGACTGATGCACTTCTGAATGGCACTTCTATATGACCTGGAATAGTTTCCTGCCTTGTAGTTCTCACAGGTGGTAATATTGGTCCACCAAATATTTTCAACTGTTCAGTTGCCCATTTATCAGCCAGATCTTCCACAGATCGGGTTCTTGAAAACTTCAGTCGAGGATCTCGAAGCATTGCATCCCAACTACCCTTACCATGCCTTCGCACACCAGTCCATAAGGCATCCAATTCATCCTCACTCCAGGGTTCCAAAGACTCCAATCTTTTCTGGGATTGCATGGGATACTCCTCCCGCTGGCTCAATGTGCTTGAGCTCATCTTGATAATATCTGGCTGCTTATTACCAACATTAGCAGATGTGCAGGTATCTCGGGCATATGAACCATAACCAGACGGTAGTCCATATGTGGATGCCACTGCACCCCTGAGAGACAAAGCAGGTTGTTGATTATGTATTGCCTCATTTTGATGTAACCTCATACTAGATGCTGAAGTGAGAACAGGGAGATCTTGTAATGGATCATAAAAGCTGTCAAGGTTCACAGATGAAGATAAATTCGGGAACACGTGATGATGAGCAGCCGTCTTAACAGTTGGCATTTGTAATTGAGGCTTTTCATCTGAAGGTGTATATAGCACAGGCACTTTTCCCTGAGGAATAGGCTGATTAATGTCTGGACAAGTGTGTAGATATGGAACCCTTCCATGTAGGAAACCTGGTGATGAGACTACCTGGTTAGCAGCAACATCGGAGGGTGCCTGCAGATCACACTACCATTATTAATGATAAGCAGTTAAAATTAACCCGTGCAAATTAGAACACATTACAGTCTCAAATATAGTAAATTTTATCTAAAGCTATTTGTCAAACAGATTCCCAAGATGAAACTCAACAATTATTAAAACAGAGGACTAAAGAGAAAAAGGAATGACTTCATCTATTTTAATTTTGAACATGAAAAAGTTTATGGCTCAAACATAACTCCATACTTATTAGGCACCCACATTCTCACTGTGGCTTGGGAGATCACTGGGCACTTATGAACATTCAATTATTGTGGTTCATTTGCTTACAATTTCACTGAATGCAGTCCCGGTGACCCAAGGGCACTTTCAAAATCACCATACCCAGAATAAAGGACAGGTGAATGGTAAAATCTCATTAGTCCATATATGTGCCCTGAAGGGAAGCCAGACCATACCCATATGGACATTGCCTTATTGAAACAGTGAAATATGTCAACAAGGTACTGGAAAGAAAGTGAAGAGCAACACTTACCCAGATAAAAGAACGACGATTCTCTTGTCCAAGACTCTTGGAATGTTGCTGATGGTTATCAGCAGTTTTGGCTGAAGAGTTTAGCGAGCCTATGGAACCTTCCCCTATTCCTTGTTTGTAAAGCACTTTTCCCCCATCTCCCTCCATGCCTGATGAAAAGGGACTCAATGAAATCTCTGGGAATTGGACTGTAGCTTGTGTATTCTTTGTTTGCGATTCAGAAACTTTTGGCCCTTTACCTCTTGAGCCAACCTCTTCATGCAAAGCTTGCTTGCAGTGTGACATTGATGAGAAGTTATAGTTTCGCAAGTTTTCTGGAACTGTTTCCAGAAAATGTTTCCAGCTCATACCTGCCTGTGAAGTGTTGACTGCCTCTACTGAATTATAAGAATATGAGGGGACCTTGTCATAGGCAAATGGTTTCCCATTGGGCAATGGCCACAGTGGATTACTATTTTCTAGTCTGTTGTTAGGCAATATGCTATTTGGACTTTGAAAAGCAGATGAGGTTCTATTGCTATGCTCCATTTGAGGACGGAAACTTGTAGTT
>APFE030993073.1:10329-29774 GCA_000404065.3 Pinus taeda
ATTTTAAAGTACAAAATTATTTTAAATTTAAGCTCAGAAAAGTATTTTAGATTTACATTTAGAGATTTTATAACTCTCAATTGTGTCATGTATAGAGATCTTATAGAAAATAATTCTTATAACCAAAAGAAGTTAGTCTTTGATAGAAATAAAAAAGATCTCTTTCTAAATGAATTAAAAACTAATTTGCTTCCTTTATCTAGTATAGACAATATAGAAGATCTCTATCATAATTTTACTACAACCCTCTCATATTCTATTAGCAAGTTCTCAATTGAAGTTTCAAGTAATAAAATAAATAGCAAAACCAACCCATGGTATGGCAAGATTTTAAAAGTGCGAGGAGAGAAATTAAGTTGTTGATGAATCTCTTTAAATTGGCAAGATAAAAATATACAAAACCCTAACTAAAAGGAAAAAAATGCAGTATATTTATAAAAGGCAAGAGAATCTCTTACACCTGTATAAGGTAGCTCCTAAGAAATTTTGGAGGCAGATTCTAACTAGGAAAACTAAAGATAATAATAAAATTGCTTTACACTACTGGAATTCCTACCTTAAAAAGTTTTATGAATCTCCAAATGTCATGGATAACTTTGAAACCTTGCTCACAACGAAAGAAGTTTTCTCATTAGAATACATTGATTTTGGGATTAACTACTTGGTTAATGGGAAAGCTAAGGACAATGAAGGTTACCAAGGGGAAATCTTAAAAATTGGAGGTCCTGTCCTCATCCCCTACATTCACAAGCTTTTCAATTAAGTGGTCAAGCAAGGGCTTTCTGAACCATCAGCTGAAAGCCTCATTATCCCTATTTTTAAAAGTGGGGTTACAAATAACCCCTCTAATTATCGGTCAATTATGATTAGCCCTCTCCTAGCCAAGTTATATGTTATTATTTTGGAAAAGAAGTTGGGCATATGGCTTGAAAGTGAAGGTAAGTGGGCTAAAGGCCAAGCGGGTTTTAGAAAGTAGCGCTTAACAACAGAACACCTCGTTACACTTAGGATCATTGTGGAGGAATTCCGCAATGATAAATCCAATCTCTTTTGTTGCTTTGTGGACTTTAGAAAGGCTTTCGATACGGTTCCTAGAACAAACCATTGGAACAGATTAGAAGAGCTAAAGGTTCCTTTTGAATTGGGAGTTGCCGCTATAAGGCTATACGAGAATGTAATTTCCAAGTTAAAGAGCAATGAGGGGTGGTCGAAAGATATTAAGTGTACTATCGGAGTTAAACAAGATTGCCCCCTCTCCCCTACCCTATTTGGCATTTACATTGACAAGCTAGAAGGTTGTTTAGAGGAAGCAAGATGTGCTGGCACGATCTTAGCTGGGATAGTCATCATCCTTCTTCTCTATGTTGACGATATTGTTCTTCTCGCAAGGTGCCCATCTGATCTTGATTAGCAACTTATACTTCTTAAGGATTTATGCTCTACCATAGGTATGATTATTAACACTGACAAAACAAAAGTTATGATTATCAAATCCAAGAAGGACACTTACGCTAATTTTTTGTATGACAATAGTAACTTGGAGGAAGTGTCTTCCTATAAGTACCTAGGACTTGATATTCATCACAAGCTCAATTGGAACTATAGTGTTGAGAAAAGGATTAATGGGGGGTAGAAAGCTTATTTTGGTCTTGAAAATAATTGTAAAACGACAAACCTCGTAATGTGGGAGAGAAAGAAGTTCCTCTTTGAAACTTTAGTCACTCCGGTTATCTTATATGGATGTGAGGTTTGGGGTTGTAGCATCTCTAGAGAATCCTAGAGAAAGATTGAGCAAATCTAGAAGCGTTTTATAGCGTATAACCTCAAAATTAAAAGCAACACACCCTATCCTATTATCCTTATAGAAGTGGGTATTTCCCTATCGAGAGCCTAGCTATGACTAGGCTTCTATTGTACAAGCACAAACTCAATAACATAAAAGACCATAGACTTCCTAAGCTAGCTTTAAATTCTAGCCAAAACCACATAAGGCTCAGACGAGGTTGGCATAAAGACACCAGGGCTTGGTTAAACCATTGGGAGATCGACAAGAATGTTGCATTGCAAAACATTAATAACTTTAAAAATATTGTTACTTCTAAGTTCAAAGAAAAAAATGTGGTGTGAGAAAGATTTAGCAGCTAAAAGAAAATTAAGATATTATAAGGAGGTCATCAACCCCACCCTAGAAGATCAAAAGTATCGCTCTAATTTAACTAGCTCAAAGAAGAAAATTAATATAGCCAAGATTAGCACGAACTCTCATGAGCTCCATAGTGAAATAGGTCAATGAGCAGTGGCTAAACCACCATGGATGGAAAGGTTCTACCATCTCTGTGAGAATACAAACATCGAGGATAAAAATCACTTCCTTTTATAGTGCCGCGCGCACGTACAACCACATTAGATCTCAATTTCAAAATCTTTGTTGCAATACTGACCTTCCCAGCCTTTTACATTTGTCAAAATTATAGTGAGCTCAAGAGGCTTCTCTCCAAGCTTTTTGAGCATAGGAATAAAATCTTAAATCAAATTAAATAATCCGTTTCTTTAGGTCCGATAGACCAAAGTTTGGCCTCAATGAACGTTAACCACCATCATCATCATCATGAAAGATTTTAGATAAATAAGTTTTTAAATCAGAAAAATATTTTAAATTTAAGTTTAGAAAAGTATTTTAAATTTAAGTTTAGAAATTTTTGAGTTTTATATTTTTTTTAATATGTGTATATTATATTATTAAGAAAGATTTTGATAAATAAGATTTTAATACACAATATTTTAAATTAAGTTAGAAAAGTATTTTTATTTAGTTAGATTTTATATATTTTTTAAATTTTAGTTGAAAAGTATTTTTAATTTAATTTAGAGATTTTATATATTTTTAACTATTCATATGTTTCTTAGGAAAAAGATTTTTTGAAATAAGTTTTAACTAGAAAAATATTTTAAATTTTATTTTAGAAATTTTATTATTTTTTTTTTAAATATGGTATATATTATGCATATTTTTGATAAAAAATTTTAACATAGAAAAATTTTAAATTTAAGTTTAGAAAAGTATTTTAGATTTAAGTAGGAAATGATAAGTGTGATTTTTAATTCAAAATAAATTTAAAAAGAGTGAATGAAAGGTATTGTTCAAGAGTTTATTCCAGAGTGAGTAAAGAGTATTGTTCTTCAAGAATGAATAAAAGAGTATCTTTAAGAAGGATAAATGTGAGTGAGTGAAATGTATTTTTCTTAGCCAGAAAGATAAATGTAAGTGAAAAGTATTGTTCTTACAAGGAAGGATAAATGTTTGTAAGGATAAATGTATTGTAGGCATTGTTCTTACCGAGAAGGATAAATGTAAGTGAAAAGTATTGTTGTTACCAGGAAGGATAAAAGTATTGTTCTTACAAGGAAAGAAGGATAAATGTATCGTAGGCATTGTTCTTACCGAGAAGGATAAATGTAAGTGAAAAGTAGTATTGTTGTTACAAGGAAGGATAAAAGTATTGTTCTTACACCGAAGGAGGAGGAAGGATAAATGTATTGTTCGTGAAAAGTGTGAAAAGTATTGTTCTTACTAGGAAAGATAAATGTAATGTAAGTGAAAAATAGGAGGAAGGATAAATATATTGTTCAAGAGTGAGTGAAAAGTATTGTTCTTACAGGGAAGGATAAGGGAAAGATAAATGTAATGTAAGTAGGATAAGGGAAAGATAAATGTAATAAATGTAATGTAAGTGAAAAATAGGAGGAAGGATAAATATATTGTTCAAGAGTGAGTGAAAAGTATTGTTTTTAGGATAAGGGAAAGATAAATGTAATAAATGTAATGTAAGTGAAAAGTATTGTTCTTAGGATAAGGGAAAGATAAATGTAATGTAAGTGAAAAATAGGAGGAAGGATAAATATATTGTTAAGAGTGAGTAAAAAGTATTGTTCTTACAGGGAAGGATAAGGGATAAAAGTAAGTGAAGAATATAAAAGTATTGTTCTTAATAAGGGATAAAAGTAAGTGAAGAATATAAAAGTATTGTTCTTACATGGAAGGATAAGGGATAAAAGTAAGTGAAGAATATTGTTTATAGAAAGAAGGAAAGTATTGTTCTTACTAGGAAGGATAAATGTAAGTGAAAAATATTGTTCATACAAAGAAGGATAAGGATAAATGTATTGTAGATATTGTTCTTACACGGATAAAGAAGCTTGTAAAATCTTGAAGGAGAAGGACAAAAACTTAAGATTTCTAAGTTTTATAGTTTTTCGGATTAAAATTTGAATTAGTATTGAAAGGTATTATTCAAGAGTAAGTGAAAAAAGTATTGTTCTTACCAGGAAGGATAAATGGGATAAATGATTCCAATTCAAATTTTCATGGTATCCTATGTAATTCGAATTTTGATTCAAATTTTTATGGTATCTTATGTAATTCGAATTTTTATGGTATCCTATGACTTTATTTTGGTAAATATAAGCATTGATGAAGCATGTGATGGGTCATTTTGGTAAATATAAGCATTGATGAAGCATGTGATGGGACTGACCCGACCAGACCAAAGACGAAGTAATTGAGTGTATGGAGTAGGTTCTGGCTGTCTGGTTCAATGAGTATCGTGGTTGTATCGTGGTTCAATGGGTAACCTGTGAAGTTCGAAGTTTTAAATTCGAATCTCATTTGTTTGAAGATTCTGAATGCTAATTATTCGTTCTTTTGTTTTCATTCCGCTCAGTAATCAATCCATCTAAATTTTCTTCTCATTTCTAAAAATGAAACAGCAAGGGATGACAGTAATCAATCTATCTTTTTCTTCTCATTTCTAAAAGTGAAATAGCAAGGGATGACATATGACAATGCTGGCTGAAGTACCCCAGTGGAAACTGTAATGCAATGGGAACTGTAATCCTAAAGTACCCCCAATGCAAACTGTAATGCAATGGGAACTGTAATCCTATAGTTCGTAATATATAGTCCCAGACTGTTATTTTTAATTACAATCTCTGTAAAATATTCGAATTTTCTTTTGAAATAATATAATTTAAAACATCAAATTTAAAAATGACTTCAATAAAGATAATGAAGCACCATATAACAAAAGGTAAAAAATTACAAGAAAAACACCATGATAAGGAACAACAAAACTCCAAAGTGAACCAACCAGAAAGTTGACACCACACAAAAGTGGGTGAATACCAAAATGGTGTCACTTATACATCGCAAGTATATACATAGTTTCCATCCTACTCATAATATTTTCTGTCAAACTGTGGCTTGACTTTTGTCAAAATGTAGCTTCGCTGCTCTCTCAGTTCAACGATGCTCCCATCAATTATTTCTTGTTGGCGAAGGCACCCTGCAGTTTCTTAACCCACCATTCCATCACATTAACCCTGCGTCTGAACGCAGGTTTAAAGTCACAAGCTTCTTTCCAAATCTGGAAAACACGTCTTTGCTCAGAGAGTGGGAGTGTTTCAGCTACTTCAACTAATCCCGTCTGCAATGGGTCCATATCCTCTGGAATGTTAACTAATGTCACCGTAGTTTTAAGCCAATTTGATAGAAAAGAAACCCTAATGGATGTAGAAGTAATTATCTCTCCATTACCCAGACATGTAAGAAATTCATTCATTAGAGCAACTATTATGTGTTTTAAACGCGCGTCCTTGTCTGTTAGACTATTCATTGTGTCTCGAAGGGAGAGATCTTCGGAAAAGATTTGGAAGACCGTTCCAAACAATCCCCTATCACAGCGCCGAATGAGGACCACTAACCACAACAGGTTACACCAGGCATAAATCATTCCCGAATTACCGGTGTTTCCTTCACGTTTTATGAACTCAATGTTGGAACCAAACGCTTTCACAAGTATACGTTTGCACGTATCCGCAACAGCCGAGGGTGTATCTGTGCGCTCAAAGTAGCCCACTATGGATTCCTCGACTACATCTCGATAGTCTAAACTAGCCCAAATACATGGACCAGATGGAACTTTGGAAGCTGAAATGGTAAACAACATTTCTTGTAGAGAGTCCTCCACAAACTGTAAATCCTGATTAATATCGGAGTTACCTAGGTTCATGCCAAGTCTAGAAGCTAACTCAACTGGCACAGTACTCAATTGCAGAGACGACAGCAGGTTACGCAGTTCGGCTCCTTGCGCGGGAGTCCAACGAACCGCATTCAAATATTGCATACACTGGTCCAAGCACTCGTGAAACAACAGTTGAGCAGCCACGGGAAGAATAGCGAGGGCATCGTCCACACTGGCGAAACAAAACCGCTTGGTTGTTGCCCGAGAAGAATACATGAGGCGAAGGCATTTAATATAATTGTCGAAACTGTGAGTACTTGTTACCGAGATTTGAAGAGGCCGTTGCTTATCTAATGACCAGCGCTCCGATAGCATGGTTTCATAAAAATCACATTTTCTCAAAACCTGAGAATGAAGATAAAGTGGGTTTTCTTCATATTCTGCGCCCTCTGAATCGAATAACCATAATACTATATCAGCAGTATTGTTGTCTCCGAATTGCTGCACCTGCGTGCCCATTGTGATATCGTATAAGACATGCTCTACAAACTGATTTTGAATGAACCCCCTCATTTATATTGCAGGGCACGACTGTGCCACCGAAGCAGAACAGTGCAAGATGTCAATTTTTTTTCTAATATTTAGCCAGATTGCGTGAGACTTCCTCGACACATTAGCTCTCAACTTCAGTCGGTCGACGTTTAATCAAGTTCAAGTTCAATCAGTTAACGTTTACTCGACACATGCTCAAGTTCAGCCGGTTGATTTTATCTTATGTATTTTTATTTCTTTCCAGGAGGACAGAGACGTTTTTATTCTAGGTCATCTATTTTCTCAGGGCACATCCAAATATTTCCCAAAGAAAGTGACGTAAAGGAATGATCCTGTTGAGCTTGAAAACTTGTCTTTGGAGGAATATCTTTAGAAAACTTGGGTCGCTCATGTCCTATCATGCATTCTCCAAGTTTTGTGGTAGCTTGGATTTTAGTGGTAATTTTTATATTTATAAAATAATGTTGATAAAAACTTAAATATATCTATCTATCTATATGAAAATTTTAAGTTGGTTCTGAATTTTTGAAGCAGGTTTTGTGATAAGTTTGTACATTAAGATATTTTGATTTGGTTTTATTATTTAACTTTTATTAATTTATTTTGATTTGGTTTTATTATTTAACTTTTACTAATTTATTTTCCAAATTGTATGTTATACAATTTAGTTTTTGTTTTTTTAATTTATTTTCTAAATTATATGTTATATAGGTTTTTATTTTTTCAATGTATCGATATTTTGTTATTACATTCATAGATGTCTTTCTTATTGGAGTTGAGCATTTTAATGATTTTACTAATAAAAAAATTGATCGGACAATTTGAATTTAAAAATGCTAGTATATTTTCATAGAATATCAATGGATTGAATTCAGATCATTAAACTTCCCTACATATCTAAATGGCATGATTAAACCTTGTTTAAATTATTTTTTTACAAAGCTCCATTAAAAATTTACCATGCCATTTGTTAATTGACACCTATCAAGGATTAACTATAATGGGAAGACTACAAAATGTAACACACACCTTACACATACACTTGGCATAGTAGTGGAAAGGTGTATTTCCCAATAAGATGATCATCCGTTTCAAACCATTGGTAATGTGTGTTCAATTCTAAATAACAAGTGTCAGTAAGTTAAAAACTAACTTAGGAAGATAAAGGATGTTTTCTCTTAACAACATGTTTAACACTTCTTTAAATTTCCTTGTAAAATAACCTATTATACATTTAGTTAGAAAGGAGAAATTTTCCTTAATCTCTTTCTTATTAAGCTAGAAAACATATGTTATCATTTAATCTTTAATTTTTCCCCTAGTAATAAATTTTGTGAACGTAACTATATTCACATTCTTTAGGATGAAAATTTACAATGCCAATTAACTTGTATTTTTTTTTTAAGAAAGATCATTTCAAGTATGCATAAGTGTTTTGGAATTCACTCATTTTATGAATCTCCTCATTTCAATTGACATTTAATAATTTCTCTTCTGTTGACTTATATTTTTCATTGTACCAACTATTACAAGCTATCTTATTGTATATTTTTGTACCTATCTTGAAAGCATTCTTTCTTTATCCATATCAAAAGTTTTCATAAAATTGCATATATTTACACATCGGTAAATTTCACTATTTTCCCATAATTTACTTTTGTATAATGTTTAGTAAGGAAAATTTTAACATTTAAAGAAGTTTGAAAAGCTTATCCCTAATTATTAAATTCAACATTAAATTAAATGTTCTATTCTATTATTTTCCAATAAATATAATCACTTTATACGGTATACAAATAGTCCACAATCTTTTATTATTAAATTCCATTTAATTAAATTTCCTTCCTGTGAAAATAATTGGTAGATTTGGAGCATATAAATTATGTAATTATAAGATTACTTCAAATATAATATAAAATACAATTAGATATTGAGATAAACTAATGTTGAAATATTGTGAATATGCAGATATTGCAATAAAATAATGAAGAAATGTGTTCAATATGCATAGATATTGATATATAGTGGGATGTCAATATATAATAATTTAATAATTATGAAGTTTTGAAGTTGTTAAAAAATTTAATTCAAAGAAAGGACAAATTAATTTTTGAGTTTATGGATGAACTAATATATTAATAAATAATGATAAATATCTTCCTTTCCTTCTCTATTTGATTATGGAATTAATAATTAATTTGCTAATTAATTGATTTTCCTTAGATATTCCCCTCTAATGTAATTAGTAGACAATGTGTCATTGGAAAAGCTTGATAGAAGATTCTCTATTAAGTCATTTTTGAATTTTCCATTTTATATTGCAAAACTCCTTTATATTTTTTTGATTAAATAATTCATTTTTTCTTTACTTCTCTTACTATCCACAACTATATATCACTTTATTTTTTATAAATTTTTGTTGATTAAAAAAAGTTAAATAAACCTTTAAATTTTAATAATTATTCAAAAACTCATTGGTTTTTAAAATAATTTTTTTTAAACTTTAACAAGACTTTTTACTTAGAGAATCAAATATAGTTTTAAATTGACATTTTTAAAAAAGAAATCTAACTTTAGATTATAATTTAGTAATCTTAAAAAATAATAAAATAATTAATATTTTTACTAAAACCAATATAGTTTTAATTAGAAAATAAAAATTAAAAAAAATATTAAAAAAATCTTTAATATTTTACTTCTACGTTATAACTTTCAATACCTTTTGTTGCCACTTTTAAATTGATGTGCAAAAAGCACCATAATCTTTTAAATTGTTGTGTAAAAGCACGATGAACTATTCTCTGAAGATTTTATTTTATATACAAACCTAGGGTTGGAGTGTTTACTTTGAAAAATGAAACAACGACTTTGATTATTTTATAATTTAATTATAATTCTTTGAATCGAACGGATATTTGCAGTTTGAAATGTTGTGAATTCCATAGACTGAAGCATGAGATTAGATTAAACGTTGTGACTATTTATAGTTGTGTTTCTTCTCGATGAATGCAACTCTTGGTTCGACCTCCTCTCACAAATACACTACGTTCATCCATGATTTTTTTTCCATTCTTTTTTCAAACGACTCTACCAAACACCGTACGGTGATTTGGTCGCTCGCAGATTAAACACTCAAGTAATTCAATACACTTTATTCACTTACATGATAATTGTTTTTATTTTCTGATACTCGAGTTGATTTGCTTCAGAACCTTAATGAATTTTCTAGAAATGAGAACCTGAGAACGTTAACAAATTGTTTGGAATTGAGAACATGAGAACCACGCCGAATTGTATGAAATTGAAAAGTGGGTGGGCCTCCTCTCTTTCTTTTTTTGGGGGTTATTTTAGTTTTGTTTTTCTAAGGGTATGATAGTCGTATACACTACTGTATATTGTTACATCTAATTGTACATTTTTTATAATATATATATATTTTTAAATTTAGAATAAGATTAAAAAAATAAAGGTTAAAGTTAATAGTGTTTATATTTTTTATTATGATAAAAGAGTTAGTGTGTATATTATTAATTATTTAAAAATTGAGTGATAAGAGAAAGTGATAAGAGATAGTCATAACGATTTTTCTACAATTTTAAAATTTAGATATCAAAGTATAGTATATGTTTTTTTTGGATTTAGTTGTATGATCATCCATTTCAAATTCTAAATAACAATTGTTTGTCATTTCATTAAATTGTACATCAATTTCTATCTTTTGTGCTGTTAATAATAACTCCAAAAGACAGGTGTCTCTATAACTCCAAAAAACATGTGTGCATCAATTTCACCATTGCAATGGAAATAATAACTCCAAAAAACATGTGTCCATCAATTTCACCATTCATGCAGTTAATAATAACTCTGCCACTCCATCTTGATTGTACTTATTATTCATTACCATTCCATCTATTATATTCAAAGGCTACCTGGATGCATGCATTTCTTTCTTAGCGTTTGGGTTGTTGGAATTGTTGAAGGATCACTGGAACCATTGTTGGATGGATTACTCGAAAGATTTGAAGGGGCTTCTCTCGACTTCTATCTGCTAAAAAAGGTGCAAAATCTTTCGTAGCCTTCATTTCCTCTACCTAGTGTTTTTTCAAGGTTTCCTTAAAGATGCATTGGAGGAACCCTTTTGGTTGAAAATGGTAATAGTAGATCATGAGCTGCATGAGTAAATGGTACAAGTAGATGGTGATAGGGGGGTGTGCGGAAGAACCGTAGTTTTCTTTGAGAATAATTTTATTCAGAAAAAATTAATGAATAATCTCAAACCCTCATTAATAATCATATTCAAATTGTCAAATACTTAGAATTGTTTTTGTTTTTCTTGTTGAGACTTAAACAAAAAAATCAGTTAAAGTCAAATAGTTTGTGAGTTCCAATCCCATAGGGAGTGCCACTGCATCTATACATAAAGTTGATATTGACTTGCATACCTTACCACAATTAAAATGTTTTCTACTGAAAGAAGGAAAAGATAACATGGAAAAGGAAAAAACGCAAGGGTGGGTGGGAGCTGAGGGAACTAGGAGGACGAAGAGCTAGGGTTTCAAGCTTCTGCAAGTGTTGAACTCCATGGAGGGGCGCAAAGGGGGGAGCTCCACTCCCTCCTACAGGCAGGTTGTGGCCAACCGAGGTAAGAAACCAATAGAAACTGCTAGAGGTCCTTTAGGAGAAGGGAAAAGGAACATGGAAGAGGACCAAGATTTAACCAAAACAAGGGAGGACAATAGAACAAAAGAAAATGAGGAATAAGACAAGAAACAGGGAGCAGAAAACAAAGCGCAAAGGCCGTCATGTAAACCCAAGGCTGAGGTTATACCCAAATTAGTTTTAAATGATCCTGCTTTGCAGGTGCACAGGGACCACATGTGGACCTACGCTATCATTTGTAAATTCATGGGATTATGGCCCACTGAAAAGGCACTACAAGCATGGATTAAATACCACTGGAAACCAAAAGGAAGCATTGACCTACATCTTGGGTGAAAGGGTTTCTTCACTGTGGTCTTTAAAAATATTGAGGACAAAGACAGGGTGTTTGAAGGAGGGCCCTACTTCTATGCAGCAACAGGCCTCTACATGCAACCGTGGATGATGAACTTTGTCCCGGAGCGAGAGACTTTCAATTCAGTCCCAGTCTGGGTAAGACTCTATTCCTTACCTCTTGATTACTGGCAAACAAAATCATTATCTACCATAGGATACAAATTAGGACGTTTTGTCAAAGCTTCTGAGGCCACCAGAAGGGGAAAATATACTTCCTTCACACGAATATGTGTGGAGATGGATATGTCTGGAGCTCTTCCAGATGAGGTCATCTTGGAAGTTTTTGATGAAGAATGGATGCAAACAGTAGATTATTCACATATTCCTTTTAGTTGTCGCAGGTGCCATAAGCATGGGAACCTATTTAGAGATCGCCCTCTCAATAAAATAGAGAACTAAAGTAAAGCTACCATAGTGAAAGATACTGAAAACTTTCACAAAGCAGGATATAGAGGAAAAGGGGGAAAACAAGGGCCAAAGCAACATCAAACAAAAGGGCAACAGGCCAGTCTGAGCAGGTTCCAAGTAATCGAAGAAGAGGAAGAGATAACAAAGGTAGATCAGGTGATGGAAGGAAGCCTGGGGGAGAAGGAGAAAGAAGAAGATAGTGAACAAACATAGGATATTAATAAACAAAAAGAGACTATGCTGAGCGATGGAGAACTGGGAATGGACCAAGAAATGACCCAGAGTGAGATGGAAATGGAGGATCATGAACTGCAGGAGATTTTTGATAGAGAACACCTAGATCTGGAAGGGTTTTTGAAACAGGGGACCATGGGAGGGGTAGACTCACTACCTCAAGAAGAGTTCAACAGAGTACAACAGTTGTTCATATGGAAAACTCGAGCTAAAGGGTTGGAAAAGCAAAGAAACAATGAAACTCAAGGCAACGAAGGTGTGAAAACTATGAAAACCACACCATTAGCTCCTAGAAACCCAGGAAAGAAAAGAGGCAGAAAAAAGTAGAATGAGTTATTGATGGAATGTGGAAAGCTAATGATAGATTCAGGTAAGATGAAAGACATAACCATCTACTCCTTTACAAATCTTTAATAATGAACTTCACATCTTGGAATATCAGAGGTATAGGTAGTAAAAGAAAACAAAGAATACTTAGCAATAGAATGAAACAAGAAGCTCTGGATATGATCTTTATCCAAGAAACTAAATGTTCCATTCAAAAGAAAAAGAAATTCATAGCAAATGGCTCAATAAATTTGAGTTTCTAGAAGTCAAAGAAGATAATACAAAAGGAGGCATACTCACTCTTTGGAACCCCTAAAAGATTGGCATAATAGATGCTGAGGCATCTAGGAATTATTTATCAGTGCATCTTCACCCTATGGGAGATATGGAGACTTATCTGGTTACGAATGTTTATGGCCCCCAAAGACTAGATGATAAACTCAGGTTTCTACATTCACTTGTGGATCTAAGAGATAGACATGCAAGAGTACCATGGATCATGGGTGGGGACTTCAACATGATCAAATCACTTTCGGAGAAAAAAGGGCGAACCAAAACTTTAAGCAAAGACTCTATAGAATTTCAAACTTTTATAGATAATATGAAGCTAGTTGACACTGATATGAGTAATTGCCTCTTTACTTGGAACAATAAAAGAGGAGGAGAGTCCCAAGTAGCCTCAAAGTTAGATAGATTTATAATCTCAGAAGACCTTATGTTCACAGACAAGGAAATGATAGTGAGAATTCTCCCCTTTAGAGGCTCGGATCATGCATTGGTACCCCCAAGAACAGGCCTTTTAGGTTTGAGAATATCTGGCTCACCCACACAGATTTCATCAGCAACATTGCAAAATGGTGTACAGAAGATCTGCATATTCAGGGTACAAGAATATTTATGTTACACAAAAGACTAAAGCACATCAAGCTCGGACTTAAAGACTGGAACAAGAATGAATTTGGCAATATTTTTGAAGCGAAAAAAGTTGTTGAGGATAAAATGCAGGAACTAAATCAAGCCCTTATCATAGATGGCTTTGATAAAGTCATAAATGATCAAGTAACCAAACATCATCAAGACTGGGAGAATTTATGTAAACAAGAGGAAATATTTTGGAGACAAAAATCTAGAGTTCAATGGCTAAAAGAAGGGCAGCGAAACACTAGATTTTTCCACAGATCCACCATGGTGAACAGATCTCATAATAGGATCTCTTCGATCAAGGACGAGGGAGGTCATCTACTTAATTCCCATGAAGATATAGAAACTGTGTTAGTTCATCACTTTCAAGGTTTAGCAAAGGAAACCATTTCAGACAAAGATCATTTTATCAGGGACTTAACAAGGCATATACCTAGGCTTGTAACAAGAGAGGATAACTTCAATATTAATAGGCCAGTGACTAAAGAGGAGGTTAGTGAGGTCATCAAAGAAATGCAGAATGGTAAAGCGCTAGGCCTTGATGGTTTCAATGAGGATTTCTTTAAAGCTTGTTGAAACATTGTTAAACAAGATATTCTGAATGTAGTGGAAGATTCCAAGATGAATAGAACCATTTTGAAGGTGCTCATACTTCCTTCATCTCCTTGATCCCCAAACAGGACAATGCTCAGACTCCAGACAGGTTTAAACCTATAGCTTTGTGCAATGTGGTGTACAAGATAATATCCAAAGTTGTTGCCAGTAGACTCAAACCGCTTCTTCCAACTCTAGTTTCAGTGGAGCAATCAGGTTATGTGGAGGGCGGACAAATTCTCAATAACATCATTCAAGAGCATGAGGTGTTGCATTCATTATTAAGCAATAGGCAGGCCGAAATGATTATGAAATTGGACCTAGCCAAAGCTTACAATAAATTGAATTGGACCTATATCAGGAAGGTCCTTCTAGCCTTTGGATTTGATCATAACTAGGTAAGATGGGTTATGGCCCTGGTAACTTCTTCTAGCTTTTCAATTCTGGTTAATGGTTCTCCTTCCAAGACTTTTACTCCTTTAAGAGGCCTCAGGCAAGGAGATCCGCTCTCTCCCTTTCTCTTTATCCTCATGATGGAAGGACTTGGACAGTCTATCAAGCATGCGAAAGAAGTTGGTAACATCAAGGGTCTCCAATGTTCTAAGACTGGATAGGCTTTGACCCATCAATAATTTGTTGATGATACTATGCTACAGGGAATCCCCACAGTCAAAGAAGCACTAACTTATAGACAAATCATGTGTGACTTTGCCATGGCTATAGGTATGGAAGTTAATCTCTCCAAATCTAATATTTTTTTTCTTTAATACTAATATTGCTATTCAGAGAAATATCTCTAGAATTCTAGGCTTTCAAAGGGATTTCCTTCCTTCCAAATACTTGGGAGTTCCTCTAACTGATAAACCTTTTCACAAGAGCATTTGGGAGCCGGTGATTAATAAGATGTAGGATAAAATCAGGAAATGGACTATTAGATCTTTAAACTTGGCTGGTCAGTTGGTGCTTACAAAAGTTTTTCTTCAATCTATCCACATCTTCATGCTATTAGCCCTTCTAGCTCGAAAAGGAGTTTTGCAACAATTTAGAACCATTCAAAGAGACTTTCTTTGGGGTAAGGGGGAGGAGAGAAAGAAATGGGCCTTGGTAGCCTGGGATAAGATTTGCAAACCTAAAAACCATGGGGGTCTTGGATTGGATGGTCCGGAAGTACTAAGCAAAGTTTTAGGGGCAAAATTATGGTGGCGTTGGGTAAAAGATCCAAAGGCTCAGTGGGCTAGTATCTAGAAAGAAAAATACACTAGCACTTGGCAAGATAATGATCACATACGGATGACTGGCATCATAAAAGGATCCTACATCTGGAATAATGCTTGGGAGAATAGAGGCTTAGTACAAAAAAATAGCTTTTGGGAAATCAGAGAGGGAGATCTTGCTTTTTTTTGGGAGGATAAATGGCAACAAGAGCCTACACTGTTAAGAGAGAACTTTCTGGACCTCAAGAATACTGATACCAAAGGGTTACTTAGGGTAAAATATTTTTGGGATCAAACCAATAGTGAAGGAAAATGGAGAACCTGGAAGAATATAGACTACAGGGATGATAACCCCTCGAAAGCAAAAGCTGAGGCACTTCTGATAATGTTGGACCAAAGGAAAATTTTAGTTTCAGAGGGGCATGACCAACTTAGATGGGGTAAGAATAATGAAGGAACCTTCAATCTTAAGGAGGCAAAGCGAATAATCCTTGAGCTGGACTCCAATGTACCAGATAGGGTTTGGTAGAACCTATGGAGGCATCAAGGATAGATGAAGATCAAACTCTTCATGTGGCTGGTACATCATAAGAAAATTATGACTTGGGAAAACATTCAGAAGAGGAATGTTCTGGGACCTTCTAGATGCCAACTCTGTGAAGCCCAAGAGGAAACAATGGTGCACCTTCTCAATAATTACGTTTTCACCTCTAGGTTGTGGGATACTTTTGCCACAATTTTCCAACAGACAAATAGGGACAAAGGAAGCATTATCAATACCATAAATAACTGGAGACGAAACTTCTCTGATTATGAATTTCTTCGCTCAGCTTGATCTTTAACACCAAGCTTCATAATATGGAATGTCTGGAAAGAAAGGAACAACAGAATCTTCAAAAATATAAAAAAAAAAGTTCCTTCTAACGCATTTTTGAGCAGATATTAAGACATCTTAAGGAGATGGTAGGTACTTTAGTGCGAACTTCTCCAAAGAATCCACCTTTAGAAGCTGAAATGCAAATACTTCTTCAGTTGGGTATGCAGGGGCTTATACCATAGGGCTTGGATAGGAAGGTAATGAAACTGGACAATAAGCAGGATTACTAGGATGATCCCCCTTTGGGTTTTTTGAAATACATCATTGATGGGGCCTTAAAAGGCAACTCGGGTATTGTTGGCTTTGGAAGGGTGTTAACGGATGAAAATGGTTGCATCCTTCTTATTTTCCATTTCCATTTGGGAAGAGCTACTAACAATATGGCAGAATTAATGGCATTTGAGAAATGTTTATAATTCCTGAAGGAGGATAATCTTCAGAATATAATAATTGAAGTTGATTCTGAGTTAATCATTAACTTGGTCAAGAGAATCTGCTGTGGCACAGAGCTGGAAAAAAGTCTCAAAACACTAGAGGCTACTTCAAGTCTTTCAGAGGATTCAATTTCACCTCCTGTGCTTACATACTATGAGTTTTACTCATGTGCGAAGGACGGTAAATAAATTGGCATACATTCTGGCCAATCAAGAGGTGCTCTGCACCAATAATAGGGTCAAGCTGAGTTGGTAAGAGATTCCTCAAAATAGATTAAGGGAGCAGTGTCTCGATCAAACGGATAAGGACATAATGATATTTCGAAATAGATCCATAGAAATGGGGTCTAGTTGATTTGGATACATTATGAAGTGTTATTTCAGAAGTGAGGTCATTTTTGGGATGAAGGTCTCTGTCTGCCTCCTCAACCCAGGTAAGCGCAAACCCAGAAATCTCAGGTGGAAATTGCTCGGTAGACGTTGTTTCTTTGATGGATGGCTGAAATGATGGATTTTCATCGTCCTTTGGTTCATGCACCCGAGGAGATGAGATGGTGCATGGGGCTAGAGTCCAGGCTTTCTCGGCAGACTCAAAACCCCCGCTATACTTTTTGTGGTGGCAATTCCACTCTCGGGGTGGTTTCTGGTTTTTTGCATGCCCTTCAAGTCGGAAGTAGTTTTTCGGAGTTGGGAGCGATCCCACTCACCAAGCAACATGTGGCCAAGGGAGGGGAGAGAATACTGCCCTCATTGTGAGGTAATTCTCAGGGCCTTTGGCTCGTGCGATATGATTCTCGGCCATTGGATCAAGTGAAGTGAATCCACGGTTGAGAATAAGCGTGCATGTTGGTGGGTCCAGGTTGTTTATTACGCAATTATTCTCCATGCTTTTAGGTCATGCTATGTTATTGTCCGCCGTTGGATCAAGGAAAAGTATGCAAGTCTGGATGAGGTGTTATCTTCTATGCTTGTTTCGCTTCAAGGTGGGAATCGGTGGATTTTGGGTGGACTACATGCTAGAGGGTTATCCCCCCATTCGAACCCAAAATCCTTATAGAGTGGTCCCTATTGCCTCATCGGGTCTGATTCTAGTTTTAAAGTGTTTGCTTGTTTTCGCCCCAATATGAGCCTCGTCCGTCCGATCTCTAAGGGTGGATCGAATGGTCTCAGCTTCTGTTTGTTTTTCGAGGGTATTGTAGATATGCTTGTGGGCCCTTGGCGTGACTTTCAAGCCTTTCGCTTGGTGCCCTAGGCTTTAAGCGGGTGGATATTTATATGGCCCACAGATCCTTTGGGACTGTTGTAATTTATGTAATTTGTTTGTCTGATTTAATTAAATAGAAGGTACGACTCTTGCTTCAACAAAAAAAAGAATAGATAACATATGCTAAAATTATAAACTAATGGCTTTGAAAACAAACCAACCAAATGGTAATAAAAGTTGATATTGACTTGCATACCTTACCACAATTAAAATGTTTTCTAAAAAAGAATGAATAGATAACATATACTAAAATTATAAACTAAATGGCTTTGAAAGCAAACCAACCAAATAGTAATAGTCTAGCAATGGTAATAATCCAGCAATGCAAGTTCTCTTGTGGTATTGGTATTCTGGTAACAAGAATAATTCATCCACATCCATTAAGAAATATCTTCCAAGACTTACCATAGCTCAACAGATGCCATTTAAGAAAAAATAAGAAATATTCTTCACCCAATCCTGAATAAACCCTGAACATCCACGATGAAATATCTTCCCAAATTTGACATAGGCCAACAAATTCCATATAGTACAATATTATAACTTAACCAGCAATCCCACCCATACAAATTTTGTCTCCTGTATTTATAGTTTGCTACCAGTTTGGAAATTTGAATTAATTGGAGCCTGAGCCAAATCTGAGCCCTCCAAAAATTCTCGAAGGCCAAGGTGTAGCCCAAGCCAACCAGGGGGGCTGCAAATAGTTTTCAACCAGCAATTGACACTCCTCGGTTTTACTTCACTAGCTACGTATCATTTGTTCCTCTACTATATAATTTTTTTGTATTTATTTTTGTGAATTGTGAGATGTGTGAATGTTCAATTATTTGGATGATTATAATGTTTAAATAGAAGATCGATATGTTTTTTTAGTGATATGTGAATAATAATTAATAATATTTTATGAAAATTTTATTGGTTTATATTTTTGTGTTAGTAAATGGTAATTATGTAGTATTTTAATAATTAAGTTTATAAGTTTAGTTTCAAAAATACAATTTTGTTGAGTTAATTATATATGGATATTGAAATATGAAGAAAATGAGGGTGTTTTTTATGTATTGAAACTTTTTAGTGGTTAACTGGTACAATTTAGTCAAAGAGGTAAAAAATATTGGGTAAATTGGAATAATTAGGTTAAAGTGCACAAGCTTTAGAGAAGATGTTAGCTTTAGAGAAGAAGTTTCTCACTTTCACTACACAATCACTAATGGTCATTTGAGTTGGGAGATATTAAAAGACAAACTAATTTCTCAATAATCTTTTAATAAATTGGTGGTACTTGTAAACATCTAGGTCTGAATTGACATTAAATACCTCTCCGACTAAAATTCATTTAATACCCATGTGATTGTTAGATCATTCTCCTCTATTTAAATTTAATATAATACCCTCAAATATTTTGTCGAAGATAGAGTCCAATATTCTATTATTATTTTCCAATAAATATAATCACTTTATACTGTATACAAATAGTCCAAAATACTTTATTACTAAATTCATTTAATTAAATATTCTCTTATATTATTTTCCAATAAATATAAT
>APFE030993073.1:30615-62192 GCA_000404065.3 Pinus taeda
CCATATACCACATAATCATAATCATGTAGATATTAATGTAGTCCATTAGAATGATTAAGTTGTGATATTAATGAAGTCTATTACAAGGATTATTTTACAATATTAACAATCTATTGTTTTATTAATAAATAAGTATAGTGATTTTACATTAATTCTAAATATGAAAAAAAATAATATATAGCAATGTGTTGTTTTAGAAATTTAGTAATATAAATTTAATTTGATATTTCTTGATTAATTATGATTGAGTCAATAAAAAATTGTCAAATTCCAACCAAACATTATTTAGGTGGTTATTACACCTTAAAGACTACTCCTTATTTAGGTGGTTATTACATCTAATCACAATTGACAATAGTTAATTATGATTCACATTACATACATAATTAAACATGTAACTAAAATAAATTCACTACTATACAAAACAAGTAGCCATGTGATCTTGAATTTAGAAAAAAAACCAAGTTGTTCCCCAACTATTTTTTATTCGTTAAAATTTCACTCTTACACAACCATTAACATATGAATTTTAAATGTAATTGGTTTTTATTAATATTATAGGAATTTGGATAATGTATATGTGTTTAACTGGAATGTATTGATTTAAATATTTAAATGTATTTAATATGTTATTGAGAATTGTTTAAACATTTCTTTTAACTTTTTTCAAAGAAATAGAACTATATAATTATATAAGATAATAATGAAAAAACTATTCTCATTATATTACATATAACATGTTAGAAAAATAAGATATAGATTTTATAAAATTATATTATAAAAAGTTATATTAAATCTCTTAGTGTAACCTTTTTTTTTTTTCTAAATAAGAGTATTCTATTATCATGGTAAAGAGGTATAATTACAGTGTGACTAAAGTCAATATCTTTGCACTCACGAGAGGCAGAACTATCAAAAAAAGCAGAGGGAAAATATTGTTTGTTGGTAGTGATGTACCAGTTTTCAGGACTCGTGCGGGGGTCCGGACTGAGATCCACATGATAATGCAAAATTAACAAAAATTCCAAAAAACCACTAAATGGTTTGCCTTACAAGCTTTCCCAGCAGTGGAGGACACACTGCCAAAAGAAGAGGCTTGGGTGAACGAACTAGTCATCAGGATTCTCTTCCACTACGACACCAACCAAAATCTGGCATATCCCCTGCTTGAGCCGCATTCTGCCGATGCGATATTGTGATGCGATCAGATTGTAGTTGCATATCGCTATATGTGAAGGCTTTTCCCTTTGGTCTCCCCATGCTGCGATCTACCGTCGGGTCCACGTCATCGCATCGCACATATGAAGATGTAAAGGCTCCGCCCCTTGGTTTCCACCGATGTGATATTGCGATGCGATCAGATCACAATCGCATATTGCTATGAGTAAAGGCCTTGCCCTTTGGTCTCCCATTTCTGCGATCTACCGTCAGGTCCAGGCATCGCATTGCACATATGAAGGTGTGAAGGCTTAGCCCCTTGGTTTCTGGCAATGCTATATTGCAGTGCGATCTGATTGCAATCACATATCGCTATATGTTAAGGCCTTACCCTTTGGTCTCCCCATTCTGCGATCTACCAATATTGTGATGCGATCTAATCACAATCGCTTATTGTTGTTAATTACCACTTGCATCCGAGGGTTGAGCACCTGCATTCGGGAGGGAAACATCCTTTTGGACCAGAAGTTTGCATTCCTGTTCATGATCATGATTTGGGATTATGTCTAGAGTTCCTGTGATTAGAGTGTGCTCAGATTCCACACCCAAATTGGCCATAAGGCCTGCGACCTTGTTGCCTTCCCTCTTAACATGATTGAAGATGATTGCTCGATTGTTGTGAAGTGATTGTTTCATGGCCTCCAATCTTGCTTTGAGTCTCCAACTATTGGCAATTTTCCTAGCATGAGTCCCATTCAAGAGTTGTTTGGCCATGTTGATGAGGATTAGGGAATCACCTTCGATTTCCAGGGGATGAAAGTTATGTTTCCAGGAAAGGAGGAGTCCTTGCCAGAGACCGTCCAATTCAGCCGAGTTGTTGGTGTCCCATCCTATGTTTCCAAAGTAAATAAGGGGTGGCGATCCTTCATGATTTCTGAAAATTCCACCGAATCCTGCTTTTCCAAGGTTTCCCTTTGATGCTCCATCAAAGTTGAGCTTGAAAGTGTGCTTTGGAGGGGAGGCCCAAGAATCCTTTTTTGTGTTGATGCTCTCTGAGGGGGCTTGGTTATGAGTTCCCTATGGGATTTGCATGTTCCAGTTAGCCCAGATGGCCTTCTCATTTGCAAGAGTGGGAAAGTCATCCGGCAACCAACTGCGAAGCGCCAAGGTCTCTTTGAGATTCAGACAGAAGTTGCTCCAAATTATTTCTAGCGAAGTACTTTGATCTTTGAATGAATGCTTGTTCCTTTCTTTCTGAATGCACTAGAGGAGGAGCCCAAGTACTCCATAGTTGATTGAGAACTTCACTTTTGTAGGGGTTTTGATGCCATTGGCGAATGGAGTTGGTGATATCGTTAGATACTCTGCATCTTCTTTGACATCGAAAACTAGCCTTCTCCCACAGATGGTTGGCTAGGGTGCAAGAATCCAGAAGGTGCTGAAGTGTTTCCTCCTGAGAGTTACAATTGACACAGATTGAGGGTCCATGATAGTTCCTTCGCTTGATTTTGTCCCAAGTGAGGATTTTCTGGTGCCCAACCAACTAGAGGAAGAGTGAGACTTTGGGCCAGGTGCCTGGTGACCATATTCTACCCCAGATGGGATCCAAGGGTGAGGGATCTGTAAAAATGATTTTGTAAGCCTCTGTGTTGGAGAAGGTTCCTCTAGGCAAGTAACCCCATCGAAGAATGTCCCTACCTACAGAGTATCTGATTCGTCGATTCTAGAGCTCCCTTTCCAGGTCCCTCAGAGTTTGGTGATATGTGTTCCTGATTATCCTGTCACTTTGTTGCCACTTTTTGTACCCTTGATCTATCTCCTAAGTCCAATACTGTCGGACCTCCTCCTGATGCTGCTCATCCCTAGAGTGGCCTGGAGGCTGGCTAAGAGTGCCATTGAGCTTTGGCAATTGGTTCCACGCATCCATCCAAAACCGAGCTGTTCTGCCATTTCTTACTTCCCAAAAACTGTGTTGCTGGATCAACAAGAAGTGTTGTTTGGTTGCATTCCAGATGAGTGAACCTTTTACATTGGGAGTGAATCTGATGAGCTCCTCTTGTGGCCTGTGATTGGCGTATTTGGCAGTCCAAATAGCTGCCCATGGCTTGTTGGGGGTGGAGAGCCATTGCCACAAGACTTTTGCACACATGATAGCATTGTTGTGACTGGGATCTCACAGTCCAATACCCCCTTTTTCTTTGAGCTTCCATGTGGTGGTCCATTTTACCAAGGCCCATTTGTGGTTTGTACATGTAGCCCCCCAAAGAAAGTTTCGTTGTAGATCCTTTATTCTTTTAATTACCCATTTGGGTGCTGCAAGGATTGAGAATAGATAAAGCAGCATTTCCTGAAGCACAACCTTGATTAGTACCAATTGACTAGCTATATTCAGAGATCTGTGCGTCCATAAATTGAGACGTGACTCAAGCTTTTCGAGGAGCATACGCCAAGGGGCATGCTTGATGGTTGAATCAATAAGGGGGTCTCCAAGATATTTAGAAGGGAGAGTTTCTATGGAGAATCCCAAGATACGGGCTATGGTGCGCTGAATAAGAGGGGGGGTGTGGAAGAAAAAAAATTGCGATTTAGCCTTGTTGATGATGGTTCCTGAAGCTTCAGAGAAGTCATTCAGCAAGGATTTGAACAGAGAGGCTTCCTGAACCGACGGGTAACCAAAAAGCATGTTGTCATCAACAAACTGCTAATGAGTTATTACTGGGGAGTTGTGAATGGATAAACCTTTGAGTTGCTGGGAGATGAGGGCTTGTTTGATGTGGCGACCCAAGCCTTCTACCATCAGTACAAAGAGGAATGGGGAGAGAGGTTCGCCTTGCCTTATTCCTCTAGAGGGGTTGAAAGGACGAGATGGGATGCCATTTACGAGGATGGAGAAAAAAGTTGTAGAAATGAGACTCAGAATCCAGCGAACCCACATTGGAGAAAAACCAAAAGCTATTAACATTTTTTGTATGTATGTCCAACTTAGCTTATCAAAAGCTTTTGAGAGGTCAAGCTTGAGAATCATACCTGCCTGTTTGGAGTGCTTGAGGGAATGTATGATTTCATGTGTAAGGATGATGTCGTCCAGGATCTGTCTTCCTTCCACATAGCCAGATTGTTCAGGCGAAATGAGCAGGGGCAATAGCTGCTTTAACCTGTTGGCTATGACTTTGGATATCACTTTGTAGATTACATTGCATAGAGCAATTGGCAGAAATTTATCCGGAGTATTGGTGCTCTCTTTTTCAGGAATGATCATAATGAAAGTTGCATTGAGGGAGGATAGAAGCCATTGAAGAGTGCGCAATTCCTCCACTACAAGCCAGACCTCCTCTTTTATCATCTCCCAGAAGGAGTGGAAGAAAGTGGTAGTAAAGCCATCCGAGCCAGGGGCTTTGCCCTCCTTGAGCTGATTCATTGTGGCATCCACTTCCTGTGGCAGAATTGGGCAAAGAAGGAGCTTGTTGTGTTCTTCTGTGATAATTTTCAGCACATTTTGAGTGATTTTTTCTATAGCATGTCGTTGATCTGTTTGGGGCTCTTGATGAACTTGCCGAAAGTGTCTTATGAACTCCTGCTCAATCTCATCATGCTTTTCTACTCTTTCCCCTCCTTGCTTTTGTATGAAAGCGATAGTATTGTGCATTCTTCTCTGAACTGTGGTTCTATGGAAGAATTTAGTGTTCCTTTCTCCTTCTTTCAGCCATCTAATCCTGGATTTCTGCTTCCATAATATTTCCTCCTGCTTTCTCCTCTCCTCCAGTCAATTGTGTATGCGTTGTTCTTGATCTAAGGTCCCATCATTGTGTCCTCCTGTGATTATTTGTTGCTGCAGTTCTTTCATTTCCTTGTTTAAGTCTTGTTGCGCCTGAAAAATATTTCCAAAAGTCTCTTGATTCCAAATATTGATTTGGGATTTGAGATATTTGAGTTTCTGTTGAAACTGAAACATTTTACAACCCTCTGGTGGAAGGAAATTGTTCCAAGTAGATCTAATGAAGTCTTTGAAAGTGGGGTGGGTGAGCCAAAAAGCTTCAAAGCGAAATGGTCTCCTGTTGGAGTTGCCCGGTCTTTGCCACTGGAGGGAGATAGGCCAATGATCAGAGCCTGAATATGGGAGAATGGTTGCCACTATGTCACCTCCCAAATGCACCGCATTGTCAGATATGAGGAATCTTTCAAGTTTGGATGTGATTTGTTGCCTCCCAGTCCTGTGGTTGCTCCAAGTGTGTGTGCCATTGCAGAATTGCAGGTCAATTAAAGAATTATTTTGGATGAATTCTTTGAAGTGGCCATTTTCCTGCTCCAACTTAGCTCGACCTCCTTGCTTTTCCTCTAGCTTAGTGATCATATTGAATTCGCCTCCAATGATCCAAAGAGGATGGACTCTACTGAGATTCAGTGCTTCTATAGTGTTTAGTAAAGCTATTTTGTTACCTGCCTCTTGAGGGAAGTATACATTAGTAAGATGGCCATGGATGTTAGTGCCTATTATGTGAAAAGTGGCCTGAATAATGTTGTAAGATGCATACAAATTTGAGAGTGTTATCGCTTGCATATTCCAGGCAATAGCTAGCCCACCTGAGGCACCTGAAGCATCCACTACTACCAAATGACTACCTAGCCATGCCTTGGAGAGAATGTTTCCAAGAGTGATACTTTTACATTTCATTTCTTGAAGAAAGAAAATCTGTGGCTGCTCCTACTTTATCATGTTTTTTATCATTCTTAGTTTCCCTGGGCTATTGAGCCCTCTTAAATTCCATGAAGTGAGCTTCATGATTCACTACTAGTGGTGGGCTTGTAGTACTTTATCAGCTTAGCATACCTGCTTGAGTCAACTAGGATTTTCCCTATTGCGATTGTTCGTTGGAGGTCTGTTCTTCTCGCCATCTTTTTGGAATCTTTTGGGAGGAAGCCTCCATACCAATGGCTGACGAGTTGAATGCGTAGCTATTGTTGCTGGTAAGCCCTGAAAATGATAACTTCCAGTGTGCTGAGTTGATGCTCTGGAATCTTGTCATAGTCCTTCTTTTTGCAAGCTTGTTCGAGCTCCAGAATGTCAAGTCCTCCCAAATCAATGCTCTATGATTCTTCGTCCATCTGTTGTGTCTGGTTATTATCTTCTGGAGTGATTGCTAGGCTTAAGGAATGGTTGGGAAAGCCGTCAACATCCATGTCATTGCTTTCCACTCTGTAATAGGCGAAGGGTTGGGCATCGGGTTTAGGGGATGATCTTGTGAGGTTTTAACAAGAATCTCAAAATTGTTGCTAGTAGAAGGAAAGGAGGCAACGTCCTGCTGGGGTTTTTTCCCAATGGAGGATTTTTTGTGCGATCTTTTGCAGTTTGCTACTTTGGTGAAGCCATCTTGGGCCTGCTTGTCAGAGGGATCAGAGGATTGGGGTTTGGCGTTTAACGGGTAGTCCCGGAATAGATGCCCATGAGCATGGCACCTACGATAGCGAAAGGGTACATGTTCATAATCTAATGATTGAGTCCATTCATAGTCATCATGGAAGAGACTTACCCAATCTGGCAGGGCCTTGTCCAGGCGCATGAAGACGCAAATGCGGGCGTAGGATGTATATTTGCGCAGCTTCGTCTCTTCCGCTGATTTTATATATTCCCCCAGCCCCTTTCCAATTTCTTTGAGTAAATCCTCATCCCAGTATTCCTCTGGCGGCGAATACAACCTGATCCACACTGGTGTCCAGTTGAGGTCCTCCTTATCTGGGTTGAATCTTGCTACCCATTCCCTTAAATACAATCCTGCAGAGTTGAAAAAATAGGGCCCTTCATCCATGATCCTATTCCTATCTTCAATGCAAATGAAGATCATAGTAAAGAACCCTTTGGGTCCTAGCTGCAGGGTGATATTACCCTTGGGTTTCCATTTGGCAATGATCCATCCGTGCAAGGCTTTTTCTGTCAGCCAGAACCCAATAAATTTTCCAATGAGTGCATGGTCCTTCATATACTGGATTCGCCCATTGATTCTATGACTGGGTAGTTCTATCTTGGGCCTTTCAGCTGCTATGGGTTTGCATGTCTTCGAGGTGACCTTAGGCGTTTCCTCTTGCTCTATTTTCCTTTCTGGAATCTCGTTGCATCTGTCTGACTGATTGGTGAATGTGTTTGTATTATCTTGCAGAGGGGAGTCTCTATTGTCCACCTCTTCCTGTTCAGGCCCTGAGGGCAAAGTTCGTGCTTGAGCTGAGGGCTCACGATTGGAGGTGGGGGACGGCTTTGAAGCCCCCCCTGGGGGGAAACCATTTCCACGTTGGTTAGACCTATGGCATGTTGTCGATTTCAAGCAAGCTGTCAATCTGAGGAGGCAGAGTAAAAGTGATCTGCGCCGTTGCAGAGAATAACAGAAAACCTAGTTACAGAGCGGTCCTCCACCTAGGTCTATGTCTGTTTCCCTATTAGTGTAACCTTTTTTTAATTGTTTCCTAAATTATAATTAAAAAAACCATTGTATAATAAAAATATGTATAAGAATAGATTAATTAAATAAAACAAATATTTTCATTTTTTTTTAACTTTAAATACCTTACTTAATATATGCTTAAATTCATGTGTTGTTAGATTTTCTATTGTTTATAATTTAGCAAAGATTGTTTGGAATTACAAGTAAATTTGAGTCAACAAAAAAATTAAAAATTACAAGTAAATTTGGGTAAAGATTGTTTGGTATTACAAATATATTTGGCAAAGATTGTTTGGAATTACAATTAGATTTGGGTAAATAATAAAAATTAAGATTGAGTCAACAAAAAATTGTCAAATTCCAACCAAAAATTCCTAAACATCTAGGTTTTAGACACCCATTAAAAATATTTATAAATACATAAAAAAAATTAATAATTTTGTTTTAAGATAAGATCACTTATATATCATTATTTTTTTAAAAACAATGGAGATATATAGAATTAATGTTTTAGAAACACATTTTCTTTAAAAAATATAAGAAATTCAAATTAATAAAAAAAAGTTATAAATATATAAAATTATGTTGAAATATCTCACAAACTTAAAAATACTACATTTTTTATTATTTAAATTTCCTAATATTTATTAGTTTAACCTTCATATACCACATAATCATAATCATGTAGATATTAATGTTGTCCATTAGAATGATTAAGTTGTGATATTAATGGAGTCCATTACAAAGATTATCTTATGATATTAACAATCTATTGTTTTATTAATAAATAAGTAAAATGATTTTAGATTAATTCTAAATATGAAAAAAATTAATATATAAGAATGTGTTGTTTTAGAAATTTAGTAATATAAATTTAATTTGATATGTCTCAATTCATTATGATTGAGCCAACAAAAATTTGTCAAATTCCAACTAAACATTATTTAGGTGGTTATTACACCTTCAAGACTACTCCTTATTTAGGTGGTTATTACACCTAATCACAACTGACAATAGTTAATTATGATTCACATTACATACATAATTAAAACATATAACTAAAATAAATTCACTACTATACAAAACATGTAGCCAAGTTGTTCCCCAACTATTTTTTATTAGTTAAAATTTCACTCTTACACAACCATTAACATTTTTTTATCTTTAACACAATGAAAAATTGTGTAGTCCAACAAAAACATAACATGGTGTTTTCTAGGCAATTTTTTGTTGGCATTATGAATTATGTGCTTTCCTTCATGGCAACCTAGCTAATGAGTTGTTCTTATTTCATATTATAATTATATTTGTAGAAACATTATAGCATCGATATTAAACATAGACCTTAATATAAACATAATTATAGGTTTACTAACATTAATAATCTTGGATTATAGAGCTTAGGTTTAAAAAATTGTGTAATTTTGTTTGGTGTCGTAATAATGTTATCATTGCTCATTTGATTTTATACAATGTGCATATGTGAAGTTTTTTTGTATGTGTAAATGGTAAACTATGTATGTATGTTAGTTTTAGTTTTATTCAACATTAATTTTTTTGTTGATATCAAATGTGTTTTTTTTACTATTAGGTGATTTCATTGTTTGATCATGGATCCAGCTATTTGGAGTTGTCTTCCATTCGAAGTTCTTGGAATTGTCTTCATATGACTCCCTTTATTGGTTGTGATAAAGTTTATCACCATTTGCAAGAAATGGAAGATTGTTTTGTAAAACCCTTCTTTCTTGTTACATTTCAAGAATGTCTCTATGAACGAATTTGGATTTCTCGTTCCTTTCTCCAATAGTGAAGATAATTATTTTGCTACTCAATACCTTAATCAAAATGGGCACATATCTCAGTTTCATTTGCAATTCATAGATTCAATATATAGAGTAGAGTGTATTGTTGGATCAATGGTGGTTTTCTCCTTACCAACATAATGCTCTCATACACACAACTATTTTGTAACAAATCCATTTACAAAGGCATTTAAAAACATAGGGCCAATACGAATTGGAGACGGGGGATTATTTTCATTATTAGGAAATGTAAGCAACAGAAAATATGACTAGGTTGTTCTAAAACATATGTATGACAGAATGCAGTCCGAATTTTATGTTTGCAATAGTCTTGATAGGGTATGGCAAAGGGTTGATGTTCCATTTAGTGGCACTTCACCCCCTAAGAATGTAGTGTTTTATAAAAGTAAATTGTTTTGGTTGTATCTAGATAAGGAGTATGAATATTATCCTCAATACGACTATACAATCTACTGGTTTGATGTAATAAAAAATGAATGGGGTTTTTCATTTGTTCCAATCAGTGACATACAATGTATGTCATTAGCAATGTACATGAATCGGTTGATATGCCTTATCAATGATGGCTCCACTTTTGTATGGTCAATTGAAGAATTAGATCATTTCCAATTTGGTCAACCGTGTGTTGAACGAAGAATTGACTACTTTGAAGATGATTGGGGTTTCAGATGGAAGTTGTTAGAAGAAATTTATGCAGATATAAATAGCAAATGTCCTCGTTATCTTCCATTTCGAACAATCCATGGTTTGGTTCTTATTTGCAACTGCAGTGAAGTTCCTTTCCTATTATATGACATGATGATTCACATCTATTTTCCAATAGATATTGATAATTCAACTAATGAGCATATGTCTGGGTTTTGGTACCCAACATTGGAGGATTGCAATGATTTGATTGAGTATGGAAATGTTTTTGCAATTTCTCCGTGTATGGATGTTGTTGATGAGATTCCACCATAGGATATGGATATGGATTCTTAGGATATTAGTATTCTTAGGAGTTCTTATAAATATTTCCATTTTATATACTCTCTATCATTGTGGAAAATATTTCCATTTTTGTCTCTATACATACTATGGGTCTTTACGGTAATACTTTAAAATTATGTTTGTATCAATATTTAAGATGTAAAATATTTCATATTGTTTCCCCTAAAGTTTTCTTATTTACATGTAAATGTGTCTACATGTTATGCATTTTTCGTTTGTTTGTATAGTTATAATTTCTATGAATTATGTTATACATGTATTTTGTATTGGTTTTTGTCATTGATTCTCAAACAATGTTATATGTTTATGTACATTTTAATATTTGCATATATATTTTGATAGTATATAGTTCCAAATTTTTAGATATACTTTCAATTCATATAATTCTTAGATTATTGTGTCCCAATAGTATCAGTTTTGTTTTGATTCTAATATGATACATGGAAATTTATACTTTTTTGTTTAAGCAATTTGGAAGAATTCATTTCTGTTTTTTGCCATTTAGAAAAACTTGTTTTTGTTTTTAGCCATTTGGAAAAAAGCCTTATACATTTTGATAAGTTTATATGGTTGGCAAAAAATAACATATACACTTTTTATGTTTTTTTACGATTTCCAAAAAAAACGTGTGCCTTTTTCATTATTTTTTGTTTGTTTATATTAGATATTTGTTATGTTCCATGTTTATGATTCCATAATGAATATTTTATTATTCATTGTAGACATGTCATCTAAACGCACAAGGAAGCGTACAAGAAAACGAAATTTGTCACCAGAATCACATGAGAGGTCTAATGAAAGTCATCGTTTACGGTATCAACAAAATAAGGATGCCATAAATGAGCATAGGAGAGCTACATATAATATAAAAATGAGTGAAGCCACTCTTGAAAATGATTTTGTAGTTCCTTGTAAGTATCGTACTATGGATGATATAATGGAAAGAACATTTCCTATTGATAGTTCATTATCAGGATATGCTCCTCGTCAGCATAATCTTGTTGTTCGATGCTCTCCTGAAAATGTTCATAACATTGGGGAAACATCTTGCAATCGAGAAGAATGCCATATCAATAATATGGAATCAAATGTCCACCCTAACCCTTCTATGTGTCCAATTGCATGTTTTGATGGCCAAAGGTTGCAAAACATCCATGGTGGAGGTAATGATGACATTTTGTGTGATAATTTGGATGATAGTTTAGTTGGCCATTTGTTTGATAATTTGGAGCCAGCTGCTCGAAACATCAGATCTTCAAATATTTCTTCTCAAATTAATGTGGTCCCACCAAGAGAATCAATCATCCCTGATAGAATTTCACGTGGAATAATGGAGCTAACACAATGATATTTTGATTTTCATTGCAATAGTGGTTGTTTTATTACGTTCCTATATTTACAAAATTTTGTTTACTAAACTTATGTTATTCTACTCTCTTGGAATAGGATACAACTTGTTTTAATAGAGGTTTACAAATTAATTCCCAAAGTGTTCCATATACTAATCTGAGAAGTGAAGATGAAGCATGTCATAAGCTTCTTGTGCATTCTCCTTGATGTTCAAATTTCCAGACTAATGTAAATTTTCAATGTTTTTTAATTTCTTTTCATTTTTTAAATTTCTAGTTGCTTGGAAATTGAATTTTATGGCGTTTTTATTTTCTTTTAATAGGATATAAGTCATTTCAATTGAGTCATACAAATTAACTTCGTAGATGTTCCATCTACTGATGTTAGAAGTGAAGAGGAACCATCTCACAACGTTCATCCACATTGACAAACAAATGTAAATGTTCACTGCATTTGATATTTTTCTCATTTTTCATTTACAGTGGCCTGGAAATTGTATTTTGTAACATTTTATGGAGAAACCATGATCTCATCTCATTAGGTTGGAGAATTGGAATCCAAAACATCAAATTGTAAAACTAATGTAGATGTTCAATGTATTTGATTTCTTTTCCATTTTTTAATCTTTCTTTGTTGGACATTTAGGTTTATAACGTATTTTATTTTTTTGAAATAGGAGACAACTCATTTGAATAGAGGCATAGAAACTACATCCCAAAATTTTCCATCCACTGATGTTAGAAGCCAAGAGAAACCATCTCATAACCCTCATCCACATCAGGACACAAATGTAAATTTTGAATGCATTTGATTCTTTTTCATTTCTTTCATTTATAATTAGTTGGAAATTAAATATGACAAAGAGACCTTTACATCCTCTCAGGTTCACGAAATGCACACCATAAATTTGGAAAGAAATTCTCATAGATCCATTCCACATGCTTCTAATTTGCGAAGGGAATCTCATGTTCCTAAAGAAGTACATGTTAGAAGAAATTTTACTCTTCCAAATGGTTTTGAACATGGTTTGACTAGTAGAGATCATATTCATTTTGATGAAAACATGATTGTAGTGCATAAAAGATTTCGAGCAAAGATAGATAGCTTTTTAGTTGTCCAAATGTGCCACATTTTCCAAGAATCATATCCCGGAATCCATGTTGTGAGACATTCAGAAGGACCTATTTGTAGATGATGTAAGATTGAAAGAGGAGCCCATCATTTTTGTTGATATAATAAGATGGATCCTGGTGATCAACCTCATATTTTAAGGGTTCTTACTCAAGTTGAAGAAATTATAATAGCATGTGTGAATCCTATTTTGCAAGTGACACATGCTCAAGGTGGGCAATATAAGTATAGTGGTCATACAATTAGCTTTCCTCAAGATATTTCTACAATTGTACATAGTCTTCCCTGACGTGTTGAATATATTGACTTTCTAATTGTGAGGAGACATTCCGCTTAGTCTAAATATTATGAATGTTATGTCAAAATATATTGAGTGATGGATACATTACTTTTCAAAATCCAACATGATCAATATTATCAAGATGTTGTAATTGATTATGATTCAGTGAATTCTCTGCCCGAAAGATCAACAGATGTCTCCTCTAGGATTAAATTTGTTGATTGTGATATTGAAGAATCTGAGATCAATGAAACTAATAATGAAGGGTTCCTTGTTGAGCATTTGCCCTCTCATCCTTCTTTTGTTGCTCGCCTACCAAACAAACGAAGAGAAGTGGAAGAAAATAGAGAATTTCTTGATAATGTTGATTCTTCACATGTTCAAGACATGGATTGGCCTAGTTTTGGAACCTCTCCAGTTAATGAATATTATATAGAGGGGTTATTAGATATGGCATTCCCGACATTGTTCCCCACTGGTGATGTTGATTGGTTGCAACCACGTATTTGTAGTGTTGAACTTCATGAGTATGCATTGCATCTTCTTAGGTACTATGATCAGAGACTTGGAAGCCATCCTTGATTTCAATATTACCTATTAAACATGATAATGTGGCATCGGAGCCAAGCGACTACTGCAGTTTTTTCAAAAAAACATTTACATGATAACTCACCTACAACAATTGAAGAGTTGCATGACCAACTATCTGATTTACCATATAATAAGTTGGTTGAGCATCTTATGTGATTTGGTTCTTCTCTGAGAGGTACAAGGGCATACTGGACTAAGTGTCGATCTAAATTGACGAACATGATTACTTAGTTAGGTTGTCCATCTTTATTTTTTACTTTGAGTGCAGTTGACACAAAGTGGTCAAAGTTGCATAACCTCATGCCCATACATTCACATTCTCGTTCTTCAAATGAGCATCGTATGAAAATTGATAATGTTATCCAATACCCTCATATTGTTGCGACATTTATGCACCACATATTCAATATTTTTCGAGAGGAAGTTATCCAAAAATATCTTAAAGCTAAAGACTTCTGGTATAGGTTTGTGTTGTTGAATTTTCTTCTATACTTTTTCAACTTTTATTATGATTCTATTTATATTGTTTGTAGTAACTATATCTTCATTTTTTCCAGAGATAAGTGGAAACATAGAGGTTCAGCAAATATCCATGGTTTCCTATGGTTAGAAGGTTCTCCTAACATGGAAATACTTGATTGGTCAAATAGTTATGATGTACAACTTGCAAAGATATTCAATGACAAATATGTAACGGCATGGAATCCGCGTGACATACATTGTCACAACATAATGATTCCATAAAGCCTCAACGATTACCCTTGCCTATTGAGTACTGGTCAGATTTTCTCTTCTAATCCTCATAATGATTATGAAGAATTGTTAAACTGTGTCCAAAGGCACACAAAGTGTACTATAGATTCTTGTTTACACAAAAAGGGCATTATTCTAACATGTCGGTACAATGCTCCATGGGATCTTTGTGATGAATAAATATTTTTCATAGATGATCAAGAAAGAAAAAAATATGAGTCAGCAAGAAATGATGGCAAGCTTAATGTACATAACATTGACCTTCTAACAATGTGGCATGCAAATGTTGATTTCTAGCTAATGCTTTCTCACTATGCTATCTTGAAATATATTTCTAAGTATGCATCAAAAGCATAAAAAAGGTCTGAAAGTTATCATCATATGTTAACTAGAATTTCAAATTCTATTGGATTTGATGATCATGCTTTATGTGCATATAGAAGTTTTCTTGCAGAAACGACTGTTGACCATGAAATTGGAGCACAAGAAACATGCCATATGTTGCTTAAGCTACCTCTTGTTGTTTGTAGTCGGAAATTTGTTTCCTTAAATGTTGGAAGAAAGGTTTTTAGGAAAATATCAAGGGATGGATTGCAATGTTCATATGAGAATACTTTTATTCAACATTATCAAAAGAGACTTTTTTATTCAACATTATTGTGCACATCTACCACAAGTTGCACTCAGATTGCAACCATCAAGGGGTTATGGAGAACCTAACTTATCACTTCCTCATTCTACTATATAGGATGACCTTTGAGGAAGAAATACCTTGCATATCACTTTCGGCAATGGAGGAAATATTAAAGATCACAGTTTGGTTTGCCTCACTGGATGGAACCTTCCTTAGAGTCCTCGAGGGAGAGAATTCACCAATTTTTTTGCCAAGGTAAGCACCGACAAACTCATCATGCAAGAAGTGTCATATCATCTTGCCACAGGGTTATCATTTTCTTTACACGGGAATAAGAAAGCATCTTGGCCAAATCTTCCTATGCAAATTGGATACTACAAGCTAAAGAACTTGAAGGTCGTGGATACCGAAGGAAAGGTGATAAAGATGTTTAAATTCAATTCTCGAGACTTTAATCCATATGATCCACATGGTATTTGCAAGAACCACTATGCAATAATTCACTTTCAGTGGCTCATCGGGACATTTCATTGGTAGGAGGAGGATCCATGGAAGAATTTCTATAATGCCTCCAAGACTCGTGAGCCAGTCAGTTTTGCAAGAACTTCATAGGTGAATCCATAGAAGGTAACAACTCTAGAAGCAACACCAATGGAATGGAGAAACCCCATGTAGGATAAGGAGAAGAGAAAGGTTGCTCACATTCGAAGGGGAGAAAGAAGTCACAAGATGAAAGTGGATTCAATTGTTACGAAGACGGCTTTAACAATTGAGGCTTGAGTAAACAAAGTATGCAAAGAGAAAAATGGAGGAAGAGGGAGAGAAACAAAGGATATTGGAGGAAGAAAAGAAGAATAAAGAACAAGAAGAGAAATAGAAATAGGAATAAGAAGAAAGGAAACGTGCAATAGCAGAAGAAACAATGCGGAAACAAGATGAAGAGAAAGAACAAAACTGCGAACCAGCAGAGGAGTAGGGAAAATAGATGCGGGACTAGGAGCTTGCTTAGTAAATTGAAAAAATGATAGAGCTCGATGATACGGAGGCAGAACCGAAGCCGCATAATTAGGATGTCGACCTGATGCCTAGCACACATCAGGTCACTATTCAGTCTCCATGACCTTGAGTAGAAATGTCAACTCCAAGCGAGGAGGGGGACTTTGTTCCTCTTGATGACGATCTAGTTATGGACACATACAATATGTCATACGATGAAATTCATAAGAATATTATACAAACGCGTAAGAAGAATTTTCTGGATGATCTCACATCTCCTAATTTTATGAGAGAAAGGGTGATTATGGCTAACACCAAGAGAGATCCTAAATACATTGTCTCAGCCAACTTGGCCTTCAAAGGTGAAGTAAAGTTAAATAATCAGTTTTTGATGGCTGATAATAAGAAATTGGTAAAGAAATTGGAGGCTTCTAGGCAAGAGGTTGAATAGCTCCACACAACAGCTCAAAATGCAGCTTTCGCACATGTCCACTTGGAAGAAATGAAGTCAACGATACTTCTGGAAGTATCGCCAATTAGAGAAACAATGTGAGATCTCTATGAAGAGCTTGATATCGTGATAAGCAACTTGTTCACATGATTGGCTTGCAAAAACAGTGTAAATACTTTTTCAAAACTCTCAAAAATTTGCAAGATGTAATCATTGTTGTGCATGAATAGACAATGCGATACAAAGGGGCACCACTTGACTTGGGTAAGAAGATGAAGCCATAGGTAAAGATGGAGAAATAAATAGTGTGGATGTTGATCCAGAACCGAAAAAAAATTGCCTCACTCATCGACAACATTCAGGCCTCGTATGCACATATATACAACAATCTGGATTCCTTGTTGGAGATCCACAAGATCTGATCAGTTGGCTCACTCACTGAAACCAAACCCAGGAACCAAGTCATAAAGGAGGTAGAGGAATACTTGGAGCAGCTAAGATAGATTGCCACCAAGGAGGACTTGGAGGTGAAGAGACTGAACATGCACAACTACAGTGGTGGTCCCATCCAAGTGCGGACAATTTTGATCATGCTTTGGAGGGAAGTAGAAACTTGTTCCCAATCATTGTACCCATATGCCATGGAGACTAGAGTCTGCTTCTAGCCATACATTATCACACCATTTGGGGATTATATCACACAATACCCAGCTTGACACCACTATATGATTGAAAAACATCAAGTGGAATTTGTTGAGCTAGAGTTTTGCCAAACGCAAGCATCATAGTATTTTATCTTGTTAGGTTGTCAAGTTATATCTACCCTACTTTTTATTATACGGGTGCGAGTGTAAATTGTAACATTATTTGTAATTAATTTGTAAGTAGAATTCCAAGTGTCAATATTGGAGTGTGAAGAGTCATGATGTAATTTAATGATTTATTTTGTAAATAATTTGAAGATTCATGAAGGTAGTCCAAAGGTTACAAAGGGGAGTTGAAAAGTCACCCCCTCTTGTTATAAATAGAACCTCATAACTCATGTAGAGGGCTTTTGGGAGTGAAGATTTTGGCTAGGCTTAGGCTAAGAAAGAGCTTGGGAGTTTTGTGAGAGCTTCGGTTGCTCTGTAGCATAGAGGGAGTATATTTCTTTGGAGGAGTAGATGTTGTATACTTCACGTTCCACTATCGAGGCTAGCCATTCATCAATGGTGTATGTATGGTTGGAACTTGCACTTCTAATAAAAGCTTAGATCCAACACACTTTCATACATATGTTGTGAATATATTAGGACTATTCTTATTGTATTTGTAGTGTATGTTATTTAACTTATGCTTATGCTTATGAACTATTTCATTTTCATTTGTATGAATCTTGTTGAATGCACGTTGTTGTATTAATTCTTCATTGTTAACTTGTGGAGTATTCTGCATATTATCTTGTGATGTCATTATTATCATGTGTTCCTTTTAAGCTACATACTATTACAAGCTTCTAAGGGGCTCACTTTTGTTTCCCTTGATGTGTTGGAACCACCATGCATCGCACTTGACCTTCCGGAGGGTCACACACTTGCTCTCACCAAAGTCATCATGCACCATTGTATGTGTTTTTGCAACCAAGGCATATCATTAACAACCCACTACTAGGACTCCTACTCCAAACAGTGTGAGGTCTAGTTGGTATTTCATATTTGAGAGATACCCCGAATGTTGTTGGGTCCAGCACCGTCAACAGATTGTATTTATTTTCTTAGACTATGAAACTGGAAATCAAAATTGTTATTTTTATAATAAAAGCTATAGTATATAGAAAAAAATTAAACTAGTGAAGTAATTTTAATTGATCCATAAACTTCAAAAAGTAATGAACATCCATAAACAATATTAATAAAAATCCATAAACTAAAATAATGAATGTATCAATAAACTATACATATGAAAATGTATACAATTTACAAATATCACATGACATCCATAAATTGAAATAATAAGCATCCATAAACTGAAATAATGTCCAAGTACATCCATAAAATTTCCATGTATGAAAATATACAACATCTGTATCACATATGAATGTTTCCTATGAAATGGGCCTGAAAATATGCAAACTATCCACTCTAAGTACCACCAGAACTCCTATGTGAGTTTTGTTGCATAAACTAAGTGTCCCTAATTTGGTACTGCAATATAACACATTCATATTCAAACCAATTAGATCATTATTTTTAAAAATTAAACAATATCAAAAGAAAGAAATTATTTTGAACCATTTTTTTAATTACATATATGAATCTACTAACCTCACTCGAGTCCAACTGCAAGTAAGATAGTATGGGGGTTTAATGAATCTGGGTTTCGTGATCCCCTGCCTATGGCTCAAATATTGGGGCCTGCATCGATGGAATTGTATTTCCAATTTCTCTATTCCCAACATCCCACTCATGCATTGTAACTGCCTCCTCCCACATTTACCCACTTTCATCGGTTTTCCCAGGGTAAACATGAGCTAAGGGTCACTATGATAAGAATAACCATCCTATATGACCTTAAGTAAGTGGATTAGACAACTTAAGACCTTACTAACTTCCCTTAGGTCTTACAAGATCTCTAGGAGGTACCCAACCCCTCCAGGTGTCCATCCTCTAAGCTAACTCTCTTTTTCACTAACCTAGAGCCTCACATTATAGAACTTTTGAGGTCTAAAATGGGCCTCCTAAGAAAAATGTACAATAATTTTTAATTTATAAGAACCAATAGGATTCAAGATGATGACTTCAACTGTGCGGGATGATTCATCATTTTTGCGGTAAAAAAGTAAAAATATTAAAAAAATAATAAAATAATAAAACTACTTTTTTCAACTTGTATTTTCAACTTATTTCCCTAAGCTTTTACTCAAATTTCGAGCAGGAGCACTCGTTGGATGCAAAATTTAATTCCTCATCCAAGCAGTACTCATGTTTCATACTTTCGATGGACCCTACTACATGAGAAATGAGAAATACATGAAAAAAACGTTATTGCAATCACGTTTTTCGTATATTTCTCATTTTTCCTGTAGAGAGGTCCATCAAAAGTATGCAACATCGGCACTCCTTGGATTAGGAATCAAATTTTTCATCCAAAGATTGTTTCTGCTCGAAATTTGAGTAAACCCATAAGTAGATAAGTTGAAAATATGAGTTGAAAAGTAGTTTATTTCTTTTTTCCCTCTAAAATTTAATGATGTAATCTAATCTTATTTTATTATTTCCAATATTATTTTATAATTTCGTTAGGAGGCCCATTTTAGACCTCAAAATTCCCCTAATGAGTCACTCCCTTGACAATGCCTCCAAGCAACTGTAAGCCTCTAGTCGCTCCAATAGGGCTAATTTTTAGTGACTATGGACTTTTCTAATTAGTTTTGTGCCAGC
The DNA here is from genome assembly GCA_000404065.3 of Pinus taeda. Taxonomy (NCBI): domain Eukaryota; kingdom Viridiplantae; phylum Streptophyta; class Pinopsida; order Pinales; family Pinaceae; genus Pinus; species Pinus taeda. The sequence goes on from APFE030993073.1 coordinate 50,623, forward strand.
AACCCTGAATTCTGAACCACTTTTTCAGGAATGGACTCAGACCTCTGTCGAGACCTCAATAAAACTTCCAAAAATTATAAATAACATAGAAAAAGATCTTCTAAACCATAAACTTGAACAAGGACTTGACCTAACTCTTGCCAACCAGGATAGGCATTCCATCAAACACATGGCATACATGCAACCTACAGGTCATGAATGCATGTCTAAACATAGGGATCTAAAACTTATTTGAGGTTTAACAAGAAGGACCAATAACTTCTCACAATAGTTGTCATAATACCAATTAGGTGATGCATTCATTATTCATACATTCATTAATTAAAATGTGACAAGAGCCATACTTAAATCTATCATATAATGATGCTTATAACCAACATATAATTAGATAGATAACAATTATAGAATAACCATTAAATCCACATAATAAAAATTATAATTATTCATCAAAGACAAGAGAAACTTAGCTCTTATTAACCATATGAAAATCCAACCAAGTTAGGGACTTCCACGTACCACCTAACCATAGATTGGGTTGAACTAAATCTTTTTTCCAGCGAATCACCCTCGTGCCATATTCCAAGCATGAATATGGAATCTCATGGGATAAACCAATCCATAAACAACCAAGGGAATCTAGAGGTTAAACCACCTCCAGCCTCACCATATCGTGATCTCACCTAAACCGGTCCCGAGATCACAAAACCAAATTGAGCATGGATGCCTAAAAATTTTCTTGTCTCCACCCACCTATTGAGGGCTTCCCGAAGAAAAGAATATCCACCCCCAACCCTTGGTATTTTCTTAAGACCACCTCACCTGGAGCCAAAACCTTCTAGCAATCTAAATCTCAACCAAGAAAGAATCCCATCACACCATGGTTATCTAGAAATGGCAAGGCAAGGCTAAAACTATTGTTGAAACCCAGAAAAAACCCATGCCAATGATAGAAATTAACCAAATACACACATGCATATACCATGCATGCCAAAACCAACTAGGAAATCATACATTAAACCTATTACTTGCAAGTATTCTCGTTGAAGTTGCTTGATCCAACCTTTCCTTGCTTGATCCTTTCTTTCCTTTGCTTTCTTTTTCCTTCCTTTGATTTCCTTATCCTTTCTTTGCTTGCTTGCTTTCTTTCTCCTCTTTCTTCTCTTCTCCTCTCTAAAACCAATTCTGAAACTAAACTAACAAAAGGCCCCAAACTGATGCTTTGATGTTTTTTTATTATTATTGATGCCTCTAATTTCTTCATTTTCCTTAATTTTCCTTGAATTTCCTCCTCACATGCAACCTGTGGCCTTTCACCTTCCTTTTCTCCTATTTTCCTTTACTTTCATAAACAAAATACCAATAATTATTTTTTTCCTTTTCAAATCCTTTTCCATTGCAATTTCCAATTTACTCTTAGCCATAATATGCAACAAGTGATGCCCACTAGGATGTTTTTCCCAACATTCAACTTGGAATGTGTGTCCCATGACCTTGGTCTTATTTTTCCTTTATTAACTTTATTGCATGAAATTTTAACATGGGAATATTACAGACCCCTCCCCCTTAGGGGAACACCGTCCTTGGTGTTCTATGACAGCTACAACCAACAAAACTAATGAAAACCAAAACATACTACACATGGAGTTTTATAACCTAGCTCTTTGGAGCATTTACAATGAAAAACCTTCTCAAAAGGAAAACCATCATGACAATCATGACAACATGACAACCATACCACTTACTGGAGCTTTATAACACATCTCATTGTGGTATTTACAATAGAAACCATACATAAATATGTACAAATACCAAAAACTCATTTTCCTCCACCAACAAATAGTGAAGGATACATAGCCTACATCTGATCAACCATCTACCATGTAGCTTCATTGGACCCAAAGTGCTTCCACTGCACTTTAACCTACTCGGTTGCTTTGTTCCAGAGCATAAGTTGTTTATGCCACAATATGCATTGAGGTTCTTACTGTAATTCTCATTTTGGTTTGACCTGTAATACAAACCAATCAATAACATGATCAACATCCTTTACATATCTCTTAAGCAATTAAACATGGAAAACATCATGGACTTTCACAGTTGGAGGCAGTGCAAGTATGTAGGCCATTAGTCCAATCCTCTCAAGGATCTCGAAAGGCCCGCAATATCATGGTTCCAACTTAGCACATTATCCTATCCTCAAGGATCTCTTCTTGGGCTTGATACGGAAATACACATGCTCCCCAAACTAAAACTCCTTAAATGCCTTATGTTGGTCGGCATAACTCGTATGTTGATCCTATTTTTCCCTTTAGATTCTTCTTTATAACATGAATTCATTATTCCATTTCTGTCAAAATGCTTGGTCCTATCAACACTCTATTCACTTAATCAATGCAACTGATGGGAGTATTACAACTCTGCCCATACAGTATCTCAAACGGACTCATCCTCATTGACTCTTGATACCCATTGTTGTAAGAAAACTTGACTAGAAGGCATTCCTCCCATCTCCTTTGTTGGTGCATGACATACATCCTCAACATATCTTCTAGAATCTTGTTGACCCTCTCTGTCTATCCATCTACCTACAGATGATAAGTTTTACTGAAGGAAAAAAAATTCCCCAAACCTGCAAACAACTCCTTCCAAAGCTTGGAAGTGAACGTAGCATCCTTGTCTAACACAATCTTATTTGGAACACCATTCAATCTCACGATCTCCCTAATGAATACTTGTGCCACCTCACTAGTTAAATAAGTAGTCTTAACTAAAATGAAGTGAGATACCTTGCTCAACATATCAACCACAACCATGATAGAATCATGTTGCCTATATGTCCTCAGAAGACCTATAATGAAATCCATAGAAATGACCTCCCATTTCCATTCTCAGGAATCGGAATAGGCTAAAGCAATCCTCCTCGATGCTTACACTTCCTTCTTCAGATTTGGCCAATAGTAGAACTTCTTCACTATTGTCAATGTCTTTTGATATCCTAGGTGACTTAAATATGGCTTGACATGAAACTCCCTCAATATAAGCTTCTTAAGCCCATTTTCATCTAACACATAAATCCTGTCCTTGAATCTCACCAAACCATCTGTCATGAGATGATAATCCACATCCTGATCACTTGTACCCTACTGTAACCTATGCCTAAGCTCTGTGTACCTGTTGTCCTTCCTATAAGATTTGTTCCTGTAAATTTGTCTCATATGAGCTGACCACTACAACATGGTTCATTTGCACTCTCCTACTGAGAGAGTATGCAACCCTGTTATCTTTACCCTTAATGTATCTGATCTTGAAGTTAAGCACATTAATCTTGGCCAACCACCTAGCCTGTCTAGAATTCAGGTTCAATTGGTCAAACAAATATCTCAACCCACTGTGATCACTCATCAATACAAACCTCTTGCCAAGAAGATAATGTCTCCACATCTTCAAGGCTTGAATAATAGCTGCCAACTTAAGATCATGAGCCACATAGTTCCACTCGTGCTCATTTAGTTTCTTGGACTCATAACACACCACCTGTCCCTCCTGCATCAAGGCTCCACCAAGTCCTCTCTTGCAGACATCTGTACACACCATGAACTCTTTATGCAAGTTTGTGATATTAAGAACTAGAGTATTTATTAGCAATTGCTTCAACTTCTCAAAATTGGTTGCACATCCATCAGTCCATTCAAATTTCTTACCTTTCCTCTGAAATGATGTAATAGGACATGCAATCTACGAGAAGTTCTTGATGAACCTCCTATAGTAACCTGCTAACCCCATGAATGATCTGACCTCATCCACATTCTTAGGAGCTGCCCATTTCATGATAGCCCTTATCTTTTATGGATCCACTACTATGCCTTCCTTGGGAACAACATGTCCCAAGTAATGTACCTCTATCTGAAAGAAACTACACTTTCTAAGCTTGGAATACAAATGATACTCTCTTAGCAATATCAACACTTTTTCTAAGTGTTTGGCATGCTCTTCCTTATTCTTAGAAAATACCAATAAATCATGAATGAACACCATAACAAACTTGTCCAGATAAGGACACAATACACTATTCCCCAAGCGCATAAAAGTAGTTGGGGAATTATTCAAACCAAAAGGAACCACAACAAACTCATAATGTCCATACATGGTCCTGAAAGTAGTATTTTAGATGTCCTCTTCTTTGATGCGTACCTAATGATATCTTGATCTTAGATAAGTCTTCGACAACATCGTTGCTCCCTTCAACCGATCAAACAAGTCGTCAATCCCTGGTAAAGGATACATGTTCTTAATCCTCACCTTGTTCACTTGTCTATAATCAATGCACAATCTAAGAGTACCATCATTGTTCTTCACAAAAAACATTGGTGCACCCCAAGGTGATACACTTGGCATAATGTATCCCTTGCCAAACATTTCCTTCAACTACAAATTTAATTCCACCAATTCTAGTGTGTTCATCATGTAAGGTTCCTTTGATGTTGGTGTTTCCCCTGGTACTAACTCAATAGAAAATTCCACTTCACTGTGGGGAGGAAACTCTAGAATATCTACTGGGAACACATCCTGAAATTGTTGTAATACAAGGTAATTCTTTAAGATTTATGCATCCTTAACATCCTTACACTTGTCACTGGAAATATGAACTACAAACATTACACACCCTTTCTTGCAATTTCTCTTAACCCACATAGTTGTGACCATCCTATCTGATGTAGGCTTTCTCTTTCCCTGCAAGATTCTATTTTCCCCATTATCATTCAGGCACTCAATGGCCTTGTCTTAACAATCCACTTTGGTCCAATGAAGTTATAGCTAATCCATACCCAAAATCATACTATATGATCCCAATGGAAGTACATTCAAATGTGTTGTAGGCATACCATTCAGCTCAAATGCATAAGCTCTTACTTAATGATGAACTCTCTTCTTAGTACTTGTAGCCAACTGCACCAACCAAGACTCTGCATGCACCTTTTTTCTCAAGCCACACCTATCCGCAAGGTTAGGATTAACATAACTATAATTATATCTAGGATCAATCAAAATATAAACAACTTCACCACATAGATTAATTTGTAGTTCCACGTGGGGAGCATGTTTTCAACACATGGTAGGTTAATGAGGTGGTACTAATTAAATGGCTAATCTTTGGATGGACATATCTTTGGATCCGGGAGTCAGATTGGAGAAAAAATTATATCATCATAATCATCTCGACAAGATGTATGTTATGGCATCATTTGTTTTGAGTTTCTCAAGAGTAAGGGAAAGAATAAATTTGGACCCCATTTCCATAACTATACCATGGAGATCAAGTCACCTTAGTAACTGCCTCTTTGTAACCTAGTTATTAATGGGGATAGTAGGGGGTATGTTATAGATAGTCCCACCTTGTTATCCCATGTTTTTCTATATGTGGTCATAACTATAAAGGCCAACATGGCAACCATGACTAGTTGGGAAAAACCCTATAAAACTTTAAATATTAAGTTGCCTTCGTGAAAATAAATAAAAATATGAAATGTTGGCCTAAAATTAGGGACACACAGATCCAAGTATGAGGGAGAATGTAAAGTGGGAAAGTGGTAACTAGTGGCATGCCATATTAATACTTCCATCTAACAATTGGAAATGTGTGATTGTACAAGAGGAGGTGTCTGCAATTCCTTGATTTCACAACGTGAAGGAAAGTGAAGTGAACAATCTTGTAGGAGACAAAGAGACTCAAAGAAAATGAAGGGAGAGAAGGAAAAGTGAGTGCAAGGAGAGATATAGTAGCAAATAAATATTTCTTGAAACATTGGAATAGAAACGCATAAATATTTCCCAAAACATTGGATTGGGAGTAGGGAAGCAATACTATGGACATAATTGAACTTGGTGCTCTAAAACTTGGGGCGTTTTCTCCTCTGATTGTTGTGTTGGGTCATTGGACTATGGTGTCTAATATTTAATGTCTATTAGGAAGCTCAGTGTAGGATTTAAATATGAGTGCTTTCTAAGTAAGCTATTAAACCACTACCTATTGATTAAGCTTATAAACCACTTAGTGCTTGTTGAAAGGGCTTATCAATCACTCAGGTGTTTCTTTTAAGGTTGATAAGACACTAGGAAGGCTAGATAAACCACTAAAGTGCTTCTTTAAAAGAGTTGATAAACCAATGTGTTTGTTAAGTAACTCGGTAAACCAAGTAGACAATGGGCTACAAACTCCTGTGGTGCTTTCCTTGAAAATACAATTGATAAACCACCTAGAATGTAGATTCAAACTCCTGAAACTAAAAAATACCCCAACTGAGCCTTGGGTAAATTCCTTGAGCAAGCATCTCCTCAAATTTCGATATGGCTTAGGGGTGGTCAGCTGTAATAACTATTGTGGTGTAGTTGGCCTATGCTTGGGTGTAGAGTTGAACTCCCTCCTTAAGTTTCCAACCATTTCAAGATATTTAGATAAGTATAATTACTATGCATAAATGAATTATGGATGATGACATTTCCTAGTACGTCATTGGAAAATTTATGGTTCAACATTACTCAGGGAAGGTTATTGGAATTCATTTCATGTTCATGGTGAATAAGTGGCCTTATATGTTCTTATGGTTATGTGAATTTCTAGCACTATGTGATGCCTTTTATCTCCATGCACTGCAAGATTACTTATATGAATGCATTTGGTTGTGTTAGGTATGTGTACTAACTTTTTATTAAAAAAAAATCTAGCTATCTAACATATTTATGAATTCAATGGTTCATGGCTATACTTAATATTGTATCTTATCTTATGCATTGTATGTTAAGTGAGGAGTCAGTTAAGTGTTGTTAGTCGCTTGGTTTAAGAGTGATGTGATGATATTATGGTTTATACATTCTTATGTTTGTTGTGAAATCATGAGATTCACTGATTAAAACTTGGTTGTAAGATATCTTGTAAAATATGGATTTTGATGTCAGTGTCGACGCTCTTAAATCCTTCTTAGTGGCCAAATATGAGTTATTACAAATCACGAATGTGGATCGACCTCCAATCATGCATAGTAGTAGTGATTATAGTGATTTTTTTTAACTCCTTACAAGATTACTTTGTCTAAGTTATTAACCGCAACCGAGGTTGGTGACCAAGTACACAAGACATCATCCCTCAATTATTGGAACTTTCTTCAAACTATACTACCACAAATTTTCCCCCTAATTTTCTAGGGAGCAACATGATAGATGATAATAAATTTATCGGCTATCAATCTTGTTATCCTATGGAACCGCACATCGCTTATCAATTATTACAACTTTCCTCTCATACCTAGCAGGGTGGTGGCGTAAAAGGGATTTGAATTAACGAGGATGTGTCCATTTTCTAGAACCTTTAGTTGATGGGACCTCCTAGAACTCGTCGGCACACTCTTAGCTCGGCAACATTCTGGAGGGCAGTATGGTAAATGAAACCATAATTAATGTGAATATTTTTTTATGTCGAATGTGTTAGATGACAAAACTCATAGCCCCGCTCACCACTCACTACTATGTTTTAAATATTTATTAGTAAGAAGAGGAGGGTTGCAGCAATTTGGCATGATGTGGGTTTGTGAACCCCACTGAAAGTGGTATATAAGTTGAAAAGTGTTCCATTAATACTACTCCCATGGAATACATGCTTGCATCGGTTTCAATTTCAAATGGTTTTTGTAGATCTGACAATTCCTGCATTAGTGTGGCTCTCATTTATTCCTTCAAAGTATCAAAGGAATTTTGTTGCTTGTCTCCCCATTGAAAAAAATGTTTAACACTTGTAAAAGCGTGTAAAGGAGTTGCAATAAATGAGAAGTTACCAATAAAATTCCTCCAATATTGGGTTTCTTCCAATAAGCTTCTAACTTATGTTGCAGAATTAGAATTGGTTCTATTTATAATAATTTCTACTTTAGATGGGTTTATCGTCAATTCTCCACCCCATAAAATAGATCTTAAGTATACTAAAGATGTTTTTTTAACTCACATTTCGACATCTTTAAGTACACATTCTCCCTTTTTAACACATCTAATACTTTTTTAACATTTTTGAAATGATCTTCCCAAGCCCTACTGACAATAAGAATGTCATTAAGTAGACTATAACAAAATCATCAATAAATGGTCGAACACATCATTTATCAACCACATGAAATTGGAAGGAGAATTACAAAGGCCAAAAGGCATTGCTAACCATTCAAACAATCCTTGTTTTGTTTTAAAAGAAGTTTTCCAACTTCATCTTCAACAATTCTTATTTGATGATAACCATTTGTTAAGTTTAACTTAATGAAATAAGTTGCAATCTTTAATTGATCTAGTAAGCAATCAATCCAAGGAAGAGGGTGACAATTTTTCACCATGATTTTTTTCAATTCTTGAAAATCTACGCACATACTCCATGTACCATATTTCTTTGGTACCAATACAATAGTTCACCCACATAGAGAGGCTCTTGGTCGAATTCTTGATCTTAGCATTCTCTAATATTGACAACCTATACAAACTAATGTTAAGAAGTGGGGAATCTTGCTGCAACTATATCTCATGTTGTATCGCCCTTTTTGGAGGAAATCCTTCAAGTTCCTAAAACATTTCATCAAATTTTGAAATAAATTTAACTAATTCATATTTAATCATAGGATCGCATCCTTTAAAAGCATTGGATTTATCAATATCCTTATCCTTTACAATCATGAGTAAAAAGTTCTTGCTAGCATTTACAAGTTCTTCTTTTGTCATGTGCTAACAAGAGATAGGTTAGTCTTTATATGATGAACTCTCATGATATCTTCAATTCTATATTTGAAGAGATGGTACTTTTTATCCTCTCTATAGGCAAGAGAAAAGTTGGATATTTACATTGTCCTTCACAATATTCTAGATCTTGTAATAAAATTCAAAATACTTGATCCAATTATCCAACTTATCTAATTTAATTTCACTATCATACATGGGTAAATAAAACTTAAAATCAATTTTTAACAAAGGAAATTTCGATGATTTTTTCTTGTAATGTTTCTTTGAAGAAGAAAATTCACTCAAACTAGAAGAATAAGAAGAAAAGGAGGATGGAGATGGAGGAGTATTAGGAGGATCACTAACTCCTTCAGCATTTATTGATGATCCACTCTCACTGGAATTATTTCGTTTGTGATACAAATCCTCCACCATGGCCTTTATTTCAATGAATGCTTCATGGAAATCCTCTTCAGAAGAAAAATGATTCCCTCATCTTGGTGACACAATTTCTTGTCTTTGGCTTTCACACCTTGAACCAATTTCCACATTGTATTCTTCCAATGATCCCTTTCCTAATTTGAGCTTTGATTGGGTAAGCATCCACAATTTCAAATCTTATCAAGCCTACACTGATACCAAACTTGATCCAAAATATATTACTTGATTTGCAATTACTTTTAAGTGCAAGTCAAATTAATGAGTGCATAAAGGCCAAAATGAGAAAATAAAGATTAGAAAGGGGAGAGGAAATGATAACTCAGACTGTGAATGGAGTTCACCCAGTGTCAGCTACATCTCCATGCCAACTTCCAATGAGTGACTCCTCTATCAATTGCTATAAAGAATGAATTTTACATGCACTATGTCTTCAAATTGCAATAAAACTTGTCCCCAAATTAGTATAGAGATGGTGCTTAAAAAAAAACTACTTACTTGATATCGAACAACTAAAACATGGCTGCAAGCCACTCTTTTTCCAACATACACAAGAGTAATACATAGCGTAGAACAAGTTTAGTTCATAGTCTATGAACAAGTTACACCCTTAGCATAGTTGTGAAAGCACTCTATTAATAAACATGAGGTCTCAAGGTCAAGCTCAAGACCATTGGGATATTTCTACATTCTATATACATACAAATTAAAAACAAATGCAATGTCAACCAATACAAATAGTATCATTGAAACAATGGTTATACTATTAGTTTGTTACTAGGGAAGTTACGAGTGCTACCCCACAAACCTTCCAAATCTTAACATTGGATAACTTTCACATCTTAAATATGACCGTGTTCGTTCAAAGACCAATGGAAAGTGATTGGTGCATCAACATACATAGCTTGGGATTTCAACTGAGGTTATGGGGTCGATCCCCATGGACAACATTTATACATAATGAACCTTCTAATAAACTTTAAATAACAATTTGTTCTAATCCACAATAACCACACCAGTTGGTGTAATAGTTAATTGTTGGATTTGCACTCAGAAGGTCAAGGGTTTGATTTTCTCCATGATGGGCCTTTTTGAAACCATTACTCAAACCTTCCTAGCCAATTGGAGTTTGCCACATGACAGCTTATGATTGGCCCATGTCATGCACGGTCAACCTATCGAATCAACTTGTCACATCAACATGCCATATCATTGCATTATTAGTGCCACGTCACTTGGCCATGTCAACTTTTCTATATGGTCTGACTACCATGTGTCCTCCTGTGGTGATGCCATGTGTCCTCTTGTGGTGGTGTGATGTGTCCTCTTGTGGTTTTGTCATGTGTCCTCTTATGATGCTTCTTGTGGCACCCCTATAAAATTTTGTATATTTCTTCAAAAACTCAAAACACCATAACTTTCTCATACAATATCCCCTTAAATTCATTCAAGCATCATCGAAAATGTCTCAATAAGTTGTTCAACACAGAGACCTTTGCATTAGCATTTGAAAACATCAATTTTTATCTACCGTGAGGATCCACCTAGATCAACTAGGGAATTGTCTCGTTCTATTCCATTATTCTATTGACCATCTAAAGGTGAAAGGTTGACTCATAGAAATCAATGACCCAATAGCCATGTTATCCTACCATGTGGACCTATCATTTCATATCCACATCAATACATGCTAGCCACATCATCAAGGGGTCATGACCAATTCCATGCCATCATGATACATCACTTGCCATGTGGAAATTTCACATAACTCCATGTCAGCTCACATCAACACCGCGTCCGCATTGTCTTTGAACATTGTATGTAGAAGTAATCCCTAAAGTATGGTTCTCGTAATAATATTGATATATAAATGCGTTATGCACTAGAAATCAAAGGTTAAATGGACCTCTAATTCTCTTCCCATATTTTGTAGTTAGAATGGTTGTTATCAAGCCTATATGGGAAGAGGAAATTGTGACTGGGCTCTTGATATGGATTAGAAGATAGAGTCCTTTTCTTTAGAGGGCCTTTTTATTTTTGGAGGATCAACTAGCATTTTGACCTCCTTTTTAATAAGTGTATGAAGTATGAAGGAAGCCATAATGATGTGGAAGATGTTGACATAGTGCTAACACTCACTGACATGGTATTGATTTGATGTTGCATGTCCCCATAGTAGGTGACATAACATGATGATATCACACAGAGTATTGTCCCTTGATGTGATGACATGCTAATGTGGATAATATAAATTTACATAGAGATGACATGATAGATGCTCATGATAAAATAGATATCAATTACCTAATGAATTAATTAAATTAAATTCAAATTAGTTACAAGTGGTTGTTAGATAATTAATTTTTTATTTATTTTATTTTTATCAT
>APFE030993073.1:68616-112848 GCA_000404065.3 Pinus taeda
TGTAACCAATAAAGCATACAAGTAAAGAATATATGGAGATGGTGACTCAGGTTGCAGTTTCCATTATTAGTTGATCCCAATATCATGGTATTTTTACCATATCATAACAAAGTTAAAAAATATCAACCAATGCAATAGTTTCTATGGCTATATAGACCATTGACACTTCCAAAACCACACCAAGATCAACCAGTGTAGGAAGGTGCTTAAAATAGCTTAATTCATAATATGGTAAAGTAGCGCTTGGATGGGGAACTACTCCTCTTTATGGGTGTTTTGCAATGGCTCTATTTGCAGTATTCCTATCTATTATTCTTGGAGATTATAATTCTTCAGTTTTATTGGATGGGATTCTAGTTAGTTGGGGCTAGAGGAACTCCAAAATTCACCTAGTGAGCTCTTGAAGGAAAAAATAGAACCAAGGGATTCAAACCTAGGCCAAATAGTGGCTTTCAGTTTTTAGCTTATCTTGTTCCATGGTTTATTGTTTGTTAATACTTTTCTCTAAGGATTTTTCAAATATTTCCGCTCATTAACCACAACCTTTCTTCTAGTATCTTTCCATCATCCATACTTGTCCAAGCATGCTGCAGATCACATTGCTTTCATTTTGTTGATGTATCCCTTAGCATAGAATGTCCATAACATAAGGAATGGTATAATTACATAATATCAATTCATATCCACATGATACTAACCTCATAGATCTATCAAGGCTACTCTTCCCACTTGATTCCTCATAAACCAATAATATCTTCATGCCATTCACTCGCGTAAGAAATCATTCCCCCACAAGAATAATCCCTGGAAGCTTGTCAGAAAATGGAATACATACATACAGATATACATATAAACATCAGCATAAAACAATCATAATCCCTGATGACTCTATTAGACAATGGCATACATGCATTAATGTATACTTATATAGACCTCAGGATAAACATGATCACAACATAATTACCAGATATCTTAAGGTCTAGGTTAAGATAACTCCCTTTATTCATGCACAACATTTAGAATGACAGTTCCCGACATAACCAAGGCATCTAACACCTCAAATCCAATCACTTTACCTTTCCTATTATCTTTATCATGATTGTCCTACCACCATACATTTATCCCAATGGACCCAACCAATCCATCTGATTGTCATACTCTTGCCTTCAGCTTCCCTTAAATATCCATCAGGCTTCATTTGAGTCTTATCCATGACGACTCTATCAAACAACAACATACATACATGCATGTATATAAACATTAGCATGAAACCATATTGATCTCTAACAACCCTGTTAGACAACATCATACATACATACATGTATACATATATAGACCTTGGGTTAATCATGATCACAACATAATTACCAGATATCATAAGGTTTAGGTTAAGATAACTCCCTTTATTCGTGCACAACATGCACAAAATTGAGAATGACAATTCCCTACATAGCCAAGGCATTTGATGCCTCAAATCCATTCAATTTACCTTTCATGTTATCTTTCTCATGGCTGTCCTACCACCATCCATTTATTCCTATGGACCCAACCAATCCAACTGAAATTCATACTCTTGCCTTTAGCTGCCCTTATACATGCATCCAGCTTCATCTGAGTTTTACATTACTTGTTGGGTTTCATTTAGCTCTCCCCGAGCTCCATTAACTTTCCTCTTTCCCAAACCAATTATTAATACCCTCAAAACAAAAAGCAATAACAACAAGCAAACAAGAACAAAACCATGAAAAACCAATAACAATATGACACCACAACAAAGTGGTATGGACATACACTACACATAAAATAAATTGCAAGTCAAGCACAAACAAATCACAAAGCACTAAAAGCACAAACTAGAAACAGACACCATTACTCATCCCCATGGTTCCCAATGCTTCCAAGAGAAATCTCAACTCGAGCCTTCTTCAAGATTTCATGGCAGTCTCTTTTGCCATGCAATCACCTGCATCATATTGTCATAAACACATAATTGTCAGTGTATAAATAAATATAACAATATACCAATTATCTTACCTTATTGTTCCAAGCACATTGCCTTGTAACTTAACACATCCATGTCATCTCTCAAGGACTCTAATTCCCTTGACAAATCGAACGTTAACTAGAAATTAGCTAATATACATGCCAAATGCATGTTCATGAATATAACACATATCCACATAATGTCAAATAAGATAAAGGTTAAGAAAAATTCTTGTATTCATGCAAGGCACTCATTCGTTTGCAATTATGGTTTTCAAACATAACCAGAGGAATTCTCACCCAATTCATTTTTTTTACCTTTTCCTTTTTGCAATCAATTCTTACTATGTATCGTTACATCATCCAACTGTTAGTTATGTATCAAATATTACCTTGTCATTCTAATACCAAGCATGTGGCCCTCAAAATGTTCACACATGCCAATCACACATCCCAAATATCAAGCCATTATATCTAATGATTTGTGTAGAAACTTCTACAAATCTAGCTCTGATACCATGTAGAAATTATGGTTTAGATTTTCAATTTCTCATGAAGTTGTAATCAAAATAACAAGACAAAAACCTACTCTGCTTCTTTGCAGAAGTTATTTCACCATCAGAAACACAAATCATAAACATGCAAAAGGAAACATTGCACATGCACAAAGATTTATCTATGGGAAACCAATCTGTTAAAAACCCCAATTCCTGCTTGCATGAATCTATTTAATAAATATGTATTACAATTTTGTTTCCTCTACTGAGCATAAACTACAAGTTCAAAACCTATCCCTTTGCTCATTGAGAGGATCTAACGTATACTTGGTCAATTTCAGCCTATGCTTGAGCCCCTATTTGCTTTCGTAATTCTTGAGGAAATAGGCCCATGTTATTTAGGAATTTCCTCCAAAATGCTTGTGTAATTCCTTTAGGTTGATCACTTGACCAATACAATGAACTATACACTTAATTTAGTATATAATTAATTTTACACTGCCATAGAATATCCACCATAACCAGGGAACTCAAATTATCTGCATGCATTAGTTATTTTGGGTTAATTAGTCAGTTAAATAGTTGATCATTGAGTGTGGTTGAAGTTCCACTTCCACAACTTTACCTCCACTAGTTCGTATGCCAATTAGAACTAGTTAAACCTAACATAACTCAATTTAACTTAAATATATTGCTACAAATTAGCGATTAAACATACTAAATTGAACTCAAGCTTCCCCTACTTGAATTAAATTAGTTAACTGAGTGACAAGTGCCATGTCACCTCAGTTAACTACCTCTAAATATTTCTACTGAAATAGAAATTTGAATTTTCACTAGTTTGACCAAGGCAAAGTCAAACTAAGATTTTCTTGCTGCATTTTCAACAATTTGAAATCAATATTTACCAAGTCTAATAGCCATGTCATAATCAACTAACATTCATTAGTCATAGTACTACAACTAGTACCCACTTACACTCAAGCACATATCAGTTTTCTAGTACAGTCGTCTTAAAACAATATCATTCCTTCATGCAATCTTATAGACACACATACTCACATCATGCAATTAATCAAATATTCAAACAATCTATAAATATACCACATTGGATAAATCAAATAGATGACATAATGAAACTCATACCTCGATGTGTCTTAGGGGAGGCTATCACATCTACACAAGTCAATCCAGATTAGTACAACACAATATCACAAATATATTGATTCATACCTAAATATCATAACCATAACCACTTGCATATTTCAATCTATATTAACATGATACATATATCATCAATACCTTAAATGCACTGAACATACTCATCATGCATATGACTGTAGTGAACTACTAGCATCTATCATTCATGTAGCCACAAAAACAATAGAATGGTAGGCATATACATAACCATAATGCATATAACAACCATTAACCAACATACCTACATGCCCAACATACAAACTTGTATGACAATATGCTCCTACCCCGACGTTTAGTGTTGCAACCTCACTCTACTAATATGCTTCTCCTGCTCTATCTCAGCCAACACATCAATTTCATTACATACCAACAACATCATTATGACATAAACTGCAAATATGACTATCACAACGAATGCATAACAATCACATAAACTACTAACATGCATGCATGACAAACAAATTCTTCCCATCTAGTCCAAGGGTTGAACCATGCTCTGATACCACTCTCTAACACCCTCCTCCCACATTTACCCAAGATCATTGATCTACCATCATAAACATGTGATGAAGAGTTAATATGATATGATTAAACCTCCTATATCACCTTAAGGAAGTGGAATCAACAAACCAAAACCTTACTACCTACAATGTTGTGCTTAGGACCCCCAAGAGTTAAACCACCCTTCCAGGTATCCAAACCATGAGTTAAAATTCTCTTTCACTGACATGAACTCCCAGTCGCATGAACAAGCCTGCATCCATGTGACTATAGGTATTTAGTCACATGCAAAAGCATGCAAGGGAGAGACTGCAATATTTTTCAGTGAGTTTTATGCCTGAGACCGAGGAATTTGTACCACCTTTTCACGGCTATACTCTATGTCACTGCCCATAACTTGATGAAACTTTCCAAAGCAATAAATTGCAAAAATAAAAATATTCTAACACAAAACTTGATCAAGGAATTGGCCTAACCAAGCCTAACCATGACAGACATTTCATCAAACATATGGTGAACATGCAATCTACAAGTCATGAATGCATAATTAAACATAGGCTTTTCATACTTATTTAAGAATCATCCAAAAGGTATATTTCACTCTCATAATAGCTACAATAACATATATTATCTCATGCATTCATCAACCATTCATATATTCATCCAACATGTCGAGAGACATAAACAATATACATAATGTAACCAACATATAAAATAGAAAATAACCAACATATAAACTATGAAAACTGAACCATAATATCACCATAATAATCAATACATATATACATGGATCACAATAGAAAAATACCTCTTATTAATATATGAAATGCTAACCAAGTCAGGGACTTCCACATACCACCCAACCATAGACTGGGCTGAACCAAATCTTTGAATTCTTTCAGCTAGTCACCACCATGCCATATCCCAAGCATGAATGTGGGATATCATGGAATAAACCAAGAAAAAACAAAATATGGCTTACAGAGGCCAAACCACCTCAACTAGTGATTCCACATCATGATCAGACATCACTAACATCACTAGATTGGTCTTTATCTAAGTTGTCCAAGGCTCCAGAGTGTTTGTTCCAAATCAGCTTCCAGGACTAGTAACTCAACCCACCAAGGGCTCCAAAGCATTTTTCCAACCAAGGCTTCCAGGACTAGTAACTCAACCCAAGAATTTACAGGGCTTCTAGAGCATTTTTCCAACCAAGGCTCCAGGAACTAATAACTCAAACCACAACCATAAGGAACATGATCACTAACCATAAAAACAAAATATAAAACCCACAACACCATAGCTATTCAGGAAATGCAAGGCTAGGAAAAACCACTGTCAATCTAGGCAATCCTCCATGCCAATGACAGATCATAACCAAGAAACCAATTGCATGCACCATGCATGCCAAAATTGGCAAGGAAACCATACATGCAACTCGATACCTGCAAACAATTGTTCCCTTGCACTTTCTTGCTTTTCCTTTTCCTTCTTTCTCCAAATCCAAAGTATGCCACAATCCTCCAAGAGTGCTCCGAGAAATTCTAAGTGTGTAAGAGTAAGATAGGGAGAGAGAATAGAATAAGAGTGCCAAATACTAAACTGAAACAGCCACGAATTGATCCTCATAAGAATTTTTATCATTGAGGCCTCGATTTTCTTCATTTTCCTCCTCACATGCAACCTCTGACCTTTCACCTTCCTTTTCTCCTAATTTCCATTATTTTTCATAAATAAATGCCAAATAATTACTCTTTTCCTTTTGAAATGCCTTTGCTAATTTCCTTAGCCATAATAAACCAAATGAAAACTTGCTAGGATGTTTTGACCAACTTTCATCTTG
Source organism: Pinus taeda (assembly GCA_000404065.3). Taxonomy (NCBI): domain Eukaryota; kingdom Viridiplantae; phylum Streptophyta; class Pinopsida; order Pinales; family Pinaceae; genus Pinus; species Pinus taeda. Next base: position 74,641 of record APFE030993073.1, read on the forward strand.
GAATATGTGTCTCATGACCTTGGTCTTATTTTTTCACTTATTAAACTTATTACATGGATTTTTAACCCGAGGTTGTTATAGTTGAGAAGGAGACTAGAAACAAGGTGAAGGCTCTTAAGAGCGACAATCGAGGTGAATTGTTTTCACATTCCTTCAGGGATTTATGTCCTAAAGGAGGTATTCGAAGAGAACTAATAACACCCCATAACCCAAAGAAGAATGGGGTAGCTGAAAGGAAGAATATAAGCATAGTGGGAGAAGCAAGGACCATGTTGTATGATCAGGGTCTACTATTACATTTATGGGCGGAAGCATGCAACATCGCAGTATACTTATAGAACCAATGTCCTCATAGAATACTTAGTATGATCACACTGAAGGAATTTTTCTATGGGAGAAACCCTGATGTGTCTCATTTCATAATTTTTGGAGCTTAAGTTTATTGTCATGTCTCTAAGTATTTAAAGAAGAAACTTGAGCCTACAATAAAGTTAGGAGTTTTTGTAGGATAAACCAAAACTCCACACAACTACTGGGTGTATTTACCTTCACTGACAATGATAATTGTGAGGAGAGATGTCAAGTTCAAGGGGAAAAAGAAAGCCATAGAAGCTTATAGATTGTTGCATGATGCAACGGAGAATGTGGGAGCCCCCACATTAGTACGCATGCAGAGGAGATCACTTGAGAGGTACACATGGCTCTCATGATAGATTTCATTGAGAGATAGCCTTCTTCATTTGAGGAAGCAGTTTCTCAACCTCTTTGGGTTGATGCCATGGTGGAAATATACAAATCGATCATGAAGAATAATGTATGGAAGGTGGTGTCGAGACCATAAGGGAAATCAGTGGTTGGTTCCAGATGGATCTACAAAGTGAAGCATGTAGTTGATGGGAGAATCGAGAAGTATAAGGCCATATTTGTGGCCAAAGGGTTCTCTCAGCTAGAGGGAGTGGACTATGAGGAATATTTTGTACCATTTGCAAGATATTCCTCAATCAGATCCATTCTAGCATTGGTTGTGCAAATGGGGTGGAAAATCCACCAGATTGATGTGAAGACCACCTTTCTCAATGGTGTTTTTAAGGAGGAAATTTACATAGAACAGCAATAAGTATTTGAGACATATGGTCTAGATTCGCATGTGTGTAGACCCAAGAGAACATTGTATGGTCTCAAATAGGTGCCCCGAGCATGCTACAGCTGGATCGACAACTATCTCATTAGATTTGGTTTCACCAAAAGTGAAGTAGATGCGAACCTTTATCACATTGTGGTAGATAGTAAGTTTCTTATTCGTGTTTTGTATGTTAATGATTTAATATTGACGAGCAATGAGTAGCTGATCCGCTCTTGCAAAGAGGATATTGCAAGGGAATTTGAGATGAAAGACATGGGCCTAATGCATTACTTACTCAAGCTAGAAGTATGGCAAAGTGATGGCGAATTGTTTCTGTCTCAGGGGAAGTATGCCTTTGAAATACTTCAGAGCTTTCACATGGATAATTGCAATCCCATGGACACACCTCTAGCTACAAACTAGAGGAAGGAGAATGCCACTTCAGGTAAAGAGCTTGGTGCTACCATTTATAGGGAGCTTGTGGGATATTTGATGTATCTTGTGAACACAAGGCCCAACATGTGCGATGCAGTAAACCAACTGAGTCAATCTATGGTTAGGCCTATCAAGTTGTATTGGAAGGCAACAAAGCATGTGTTACGGTACCTTAGAGGCATTATCGAGTATGGATTATGGTACAGGAAAACAAGGGGGGTGAAGCTACAAGGCTTCACTAATGCAGATTGGGCAAGGAGTCCATGAGACAAGAAAATTAATTCAGGTGCTATCTTTAGTGTTGGGTTCATAGTTATTTCCTGGTACAACAAGAAGCAAAGGTTTTTGGTGCTTAGCTCAGTAGAGGTTGAATACGTGGCTGCAAGCCAAGCAACATGTGAGGCCATATGGATGAGGAAAATACTTGTGGCTCTTTTCAATTAGGAGATGGATCCGACAGTGATATATTTTGATCATCAGAGTTGCATTAAGCTCTCTAAGAATCCAGTATTTCATGAAGGGTCCAAGCACATTGATATATGGTATCATCATTTGTGGGATTGTATGTAAAGGAGAATTATGTTGCTATAGTACATTCAAATTGAGCAGAAATATGTTGACATCTTGACAAAGGCATTTTCAAGAGGTAAATTTGAATTCCAAAGATGCAAGATAAGGGTGGTGAAAATTCATTTCTTGCTAAGAGGGACTGTTGAAAAAAAATATAACAAAAAGGGAAGGCTTAATTTTACTTTACCCTTAGTAAAATTGAGTAAATCGAATTTTCACATCAGCGGGACAACTTGGAGTGTGACATGGATCTTGTCAGTTAGCTAGATTAGTAAATTTGAGTTAGTGGGCTTGGATTTCAATCATACATGTGTGATTGCTAAATTGTAGTAATCCATATTAGTTATTTTCAGTTGTATTCAGTTAACCGACCTTTAACTATTGATAGAATCAGTTGAAGGTCAATTGTGCAGTGGGACAATAGTCTAAATCAGACATCTGTCAGTTAATTAATCAATCAACCCAAACTAGCTAATGCATGCATGGAATTCGAATTTCTCAGCTAAAGTGGAGATGACAAGGCAGTGTAACATGAGTTGTATACTAGTTTGAGTGTACAATTGATGCATGAGTTCAAGAGATCAATCCTTGGGAATTGCGCAATCAATTAGGAGGAAATTCCTATCTTTTAGAGGCAAATTTCCTCAAGAATTGTGTAAGGAAATAGGAGGCTAGGTGAGCAAATAATTGGGTAAATTTTGGCTAGAGTTTCTCATTCAGCAGAGAGAACAGTTATTCTTTTGCATGTTGAGCTCAAAGATGGAGCTAGCAATTGTACTAGATTCTCTATTCAACTAATTAATGCAAAGAGGCTTGAGGGGTTTTTCCTAGTTGGGATCCCCTAGAAATCACAATGTACTTATGGTTTTTCTTATTGCATGTCTATGCATGTTGTTCTAAATTGTGATTTCCATTCTGCATATCATTAGAGTAGAATTGTCTCTCTAGTTTTACAGTTTGAAATCTTGAGCAGTTGCAATTTCTATCAAATTTATAGACCCAATACCCACATGTGCATTATATTAAAACACAAACTTATGAGAATAAATTAAGTAAAACAATACCAAAACATTTTTTTGGCAAAGAACTTAAAAACACCTAAACTAAACTATAATTATGAAATTTGACTAATTTTACCTTATCTGGTAGGATATTGGTGTGGGGGGCGAGAGGGTAATTTTTACTATTTGTTTTGCAGGGTCTAAACCTTTGTACGGCAATCAATCTTTCTCTTTGATTCTTCAACTCTTTTTTGGATTTTTTTCTCTCCCCTATGTATCAATTAGGGATATAGGTGGTGACTTCCGATGTGGCCAATTTTCTGTGGGTCAGGGTATTTAATGAAACATATTGATGACAATATATATTTATGTGAGGTTTATTATCACTTCTTTTTCGAGACTTTCCTCCTTCCTAGCTTCTGACACTGGTGGCATCGTGGTGTACCAATTGTCATATATTTCCTTTCTAGCTACAAGGTTCCTTTCTATCTCTCTAGCGACAGTTAGGATAGGTGTCAATTTCTTAATCAACAATTTCATGGGCTTCCTTTGTCATATTTTAAGAGATGGCAGATCTTGAATTAGTGGATTATGAACTTGAAGTCCCGGAAAAATTCCTGCAAGCCATTAGATTTCTCTATACCTATGTCTCTCGTGATCGCCATCTTGATTACACCCTCAAATATTGAGGTTAAAGATATTACAGATGTTTTACATCCCTCCTCTATTAAATATAGGAAGAAAGGTGGCAGGACTTTTCTTGTCTCTTCTTCTGAGAGAAAATAGGTCTGAAATAAGTCATTGAAATCTTGCTACTATTCTAATGGTTAGAAAGGATATATGACTCAAGGAAGTACCCACTCTATTGAAAATAGTCATCATTAGAAGATTCAAAGGGAAAATTTCAAGCCCACAACCAATGTCGAGATAAGTAAGATCAAATTGGGAGTAGTCTCTGGAGTATTTTGTGGAATAGCATGTCCTCATTCGAGGATGGTTTTGTGCAATTCTACAGTTTCAAATGTGATAAAAATATTGAATAAGGATACTGGTGTCGTGGGAATTTGATCCTGAAACTACAAATATGGACCATTAACTTTGATCCTACCCACTAGTCAATGGTGCAACATAAGTTCTAGGAAATTTTTCCAAGCTTACCCCTATTTTTTTGGACCCAAGACATATTGGAAGTGATTATTGATCAATTTGGATGTTTCATTTATTTAGAATATGGGTGTCTGTCCAAATTAGATCAATGTTGCGCCTGGTTACAAGTTGAGGTAGACGCTAAGGATGGTTTGGTGGAGGAGGTTATGATTGAGATCATGGAGAAGAAATGGACTCAACTTGTAGATCACTGGTAGGTTTCATTTAGATGTTATGCATGCCACCAAGTGGGAGACCTTGTGAATTATTTCAAGAGGAACATGTAAGCGGTGCAACCGAAAAAGAAAATTTGGGTGTGGAAGAATTATAACCAAGCTCTAGTGGATACGAATTATTTGGTTGCAACAAAATCGACAAATATGACTTTAGACTTTTTAGGTGTCCCTATGGCTTCCCCAGCTTCCTTGGACGTTTTGGCTTTTGTTCATGCATCATTTATTTTTATGTATGATCTTATTCCTCCCTTGGATCTTCCCTCTCAACTGTCCCTCAGGGACTCAAGGGCCGATGATACTATGTCTCTGATTCTTTCTCCTCCTATTACCCGATCACCCTCTCCCACTATTCCATACTCTGATTCTATGTTGGGGTCAATGGCCCCTTTAAAATATCTCTTAGATGAGGCCCAATTAATACCCCTTTATAAGTAAAAATAATCTAGTAACAAGAAGTTTAATTTACGATCATGCCTAAATTCAACCAAAGAAGATTCATCTACAGGAAGTTTGTCTAGCGATCCCCACAACCCGCCATTGTTAATGTAGGATGAAATTCCCTTCTATCCAAAACCCAAACCAAATCCAAGGAGGATGTTAGATGTGGTAAACAAACAACTATCCTCCAGACCCTTGGAGCAAAAAAAGACCCTGCAGGAACCTCCAAATGATTATTTTCTCTATGAACATTTGTGAATTTGGGGGCTCCCCTAAACAACTCACCCTTAAGTGTCTCCTAAAGAAAGTAAATATGGACATCATTCTTATTAAGGAGATTATGTCATATGGTGCAAAATCATGTTCAATTTGTGGTTCTTCGTTCAAGGGATGTTATTTTTGTTCATTAGAAATTGTTGGCTTATCTGGTGGTTTGATTTCATCTTGGTACCCCACCCTTATTTCCACTTCTTCCTTAGTTGCAATTAATTATTTCTTTGTCACTTTGGATTTAAATTGTTTTGGTGCACATTGAATTTTTTTCAACATATGTTGGCCTTATTCTGAACGTAAACCTTATTCGGAAAGTCTCCTCTCTTCAGGTCTTCTGACCAATTCCCCCACCATTATTTGGGAAGACTTAAACTTCACTACCTCCTAGGGAGGTTTGGGTTCCAAACCTTAGAGCAGATTCTATGGAAAACTACTTTCTCCATTTTTTTGACACCATGCACTTCATAGATATGCTTCCTTAAACTATCCCCGACATGGAGAAATATATGAATGGGTGACAATGCAGTCTCAAAAAGAATGAATCTCTTCTTGATCTTAGAAATTATTTTATTGGATCATATGATCATTAAATCCTGGGTTGAGCATAGTGGTATATCCGACCACGATCCTATTCTCCTTTGTTTCGAATTGGAAGACGTTAAGCTTCCGACCACTTTTAAATTCAACGCCTCCAGACTCAAAGAAAAAGACTTTGTGAAATTGATCGAGGATTCCTGAAGACATCTAAGGAATGATATTTCTATCCCTTACATACTACAATTCTCAAACAATTACAAAATTTTAAATAAAAGATGAAGTTGTGGAGTAGAATTTTAAAGGAAAAGCAAGAGGCAATATTCATTAAGGTTGAGAAAAAAATTGTTGATATTTTTTATTCGAAAGTATCATGGATTTTATCTCAAGCGTCCCTCGCCTCTCTCTACTCACTAGAAGTTATAAACAAGGAAATTCTAGCTCATGAAGAGGTGCTATGGAGACAAAATAGTAGAGCCACATGGTTGAAGGCAGGCAACAACAATATAAAAAAATTTGATGCCTTCACCAATGCCCAAAAGACTCACAACACGATATGGGAGATTGTATAAGATGGTGGGAACGTTGCAAATATTTCAAAGATAAGGCCAACATGGGGGTAATTTTTTTTAACTCTTTATTTTCCAAATCTTGGGGGTTCCCCATCCTAGAAACATTAGAAGTATTAAATATATTCCCTCTTTATTTGTCCTACGAATTAAATGAAGAATTAGATACAGACATCGCAGAATATGAAGTTTTGGGTGCCATTTTTTTATGCAGAAAGGAAAACTCCCAAGACCAAATGGACTCGCAGGCTAATCTTACATTGGATTTTACTTGCTTCTGAAAGATGACATCGTCAAAGTTGTCAAGGAGTAACAGGAAAAATCATATATGCATGGATCTCTCAATTCTACATTCCTCTATCTAATTCGAAAAAACAAGATGTGTTTTCTTTCAATGATTTTGAGCCCATTGCCTATTGCAATGTTATCTACAAAATTGTCACCAAAAATATTTCTTTGAGATTGAAGCCACTTTTTAGTTCTTATACATTGGAGGAACAATTTGGATTCCTTCAATATCATCATATCCATGATGCAATAACCCTTGCACAAGAGAGCCTCCACTCTATCAAGTGGCACACTTTCCTACTATTACTCTTAAAATTGATCTTTCAAAAACTTATGATCATGTAAGTTGGTTATCAGGTTGTGTATTATCCAAATAGTTATGAGTTTAAAGATTGTTAATTGGATCCTTTCCTGCATCTCATTGGTAAATTTTCTAGTATTAATAAATGGTTGGCCATTATTATTCTTTAAGGCATCTAGGGGGCCTAAGACAAGGTTTCCCATTAACCCCATTGCTCTTTATGTTGGTGGATGAAGTTTTGAGTGTTTTAATCAAGAGGGGTATTAACTTGACTGAGAGTAAATGGGTTCAAGTTTCAAACCATTTTCTTCTGACACACTTATAGTTTGTGGACAATATTCTCATTTTTCTTTAAGGATCAATGATGAGAATTTAAATGATTAACATGTTACTTGATTCATTTAAGCTTGTAACATGTTTGATGATCAATCTAGAAAAGTCTACAATATCGTACAACAACATGTCAACATCAGTTAGATCCTTTTTGATGCAGACCTTTCCATTCCAAATCAAAGATGCATAGGATGGCCTTAAGTATTTAGGCTTCATTATAAAGATGAAATCCTATAGTAAACTTGTCTAGGCTCGGCTGATAAAGAAAGTGGAGACTAGAATAAACATTTGGACTAATAGATTTTTGTATAAAGGTGGTTATTTGGTTCAGGTTGAGTCAACATTGGAAGAAATACCTATGTATTGTACATCGATATTGTACATTCCAAAAGGTATTCTAAACAATATGAGGAGTATGAGCTTTAAATTTCTATGGTCGGGAAGAAAATCCTCAGATGGTACCCCCTTAGTTACTTGGAAAGTCATTGCCAAGTCCAAATCTTTAGGAGTTTGGTGGGTGAAAAACTTGACTCTATCAATAAGGCATGATTGATCGTAAGCTATCTTGTGAAATATGGATTTTGATGTTGGTGTCGATGCTCCTAAATCCTTCTTAACAGCCAAATATGAGTCAATATTGTGGATAAACCTCCAATTAAGCATAATAGCAGTGATTATAGTGATTTTTTAACTCCTTACAAGATTACTTGGTATAAGTTATTAACCGCAACCGAGGTTGGTGACAAAGGACACAAGAGATCATATCTAAACTATTATAACTTTCTTCAAACTCTACTACCACACCTTTTCCCACTAATGTTCTGGGGAGCAAGATCACACATGACAAAAAAATTGTTGTTTATCGATCTTGTTATCCTATGGAACCACACATTTCTCATCAATGCTTACATATTTCCTCTCATCCTTGGTAGGGTGGTGGTAGTAAAAGGGATTTCAATTGATGAGGATGCATCCATCTGCTATAACCTTTAGGTGACAGAACCTCCTACCACTCGTCGGCACACTCCTAGCTCATCAACATTCTAGAGGGAAGTGGCGGAAAATGAAACCATAATTAATGTGAATATTTTTGTCTGTCAAAGTTGTTAGATAATAGAATTCCTAGCCCCACTCACCACTCACTACTATGTTTTGAAGATTTATTAGTAAGAAGAGGAGGTTCGCACCAGTTTGGCATGCCATGGGTTTTTGAACCCCACTGAAAGTGGTATATAAGTTAAAAGGTATTCCATTAGTACTACTCCCATGGCATACCTACTTGCATTAATTTCAATTTCAAATGGTTATTGTAGATCTAGAAATTCCAGCATTAGTGTGGTTCTGATTTATTCCTTCAAAGGGTCAAAGGAAATTTTTTGCTTGTCTCCCCATTGCAAAAATTGTTTAATACTTGTAAAAGAATGTAAAGGAGTTGCAATAGATGAGAATTTAGCAATAAACTTCCTCCACCATTGGGTTGCTTCCAATAAGCTTCTAACTTCTGTTGCAGAATTAGACTTGGTTCAATTTATAATAATTTGTACTTTAGATGGATCTATCTTCAATTCTCCACCCCCTAAAATAGATCCCAAGTATACTAAAGATGTTTTGTTGAATTCACATTTCAACATCTTTAAGTACAAATTCTCCCTTTTTAACACATATAATCAGGGAAAAATTTAAGGATTGGAGTTTAACTTAAAGTTTAGACACCTTGGCAAATCTCATAGTCCCTAATATGTAAAATATAAAATGTTTGATCATAATTTTATAAAAATATTTAGATCTATAATTCTTTTATATTATTCAATATAAAGTTTTGGCTATATTTGAAGTAAATTAGTTTTATACTTTAAAATATGGGTGAATCAATTTTAGAAAAAATGGAAATTGGAGAATCCTTTTTTTGGAAAAAGCATGGAAGATTATCCCACCTGCGAATATTAGCCTCTAAAATTTTCCATGCATATAATACTTGTTTAACATTTTTGACATGATCTTCCCAAGTCCTACTGAAAATAACAATGTCGTTATGTAGACTATAACAAAATCATCAATAAATGGTTGAACCCATCATTTATCACCCACATGAAAGTGGAAGGAGAATTACAAATGCCAAAAGGCATTGCTAACCATTCAAACAATCCTTATTTTGTTTTAAAAGAAGTTGCCCAACTTCATCTTCAACAATTATTATTTCATTATAGTCATTTGTTAAGTTTAACTTAGTGAAATAAGCTGCAATATTTAATTGAGCTAATAAGCCATCAATTCAAGGAAGAGGGTGACAATTTTTCACCATGATTTTTTTCAATTCTTGAAAAATCTACGCACATACTACATGTACCATATTTCTTTGGTACCAATACAATAGGTAACCCACGTAGAGAGGATCTTGGTTTAATGATCCCTTTGTCATGAAATTATTGAACCTTCTTCTTGATCTTAGCATTCTCCAATATTGAAAACTTATACATACTAATGTTAAGAAGTGGAGAATCTTTCTGCAACTATATCTCATGTCATATCTCTCTTTTTGGAGGAAATCCTTCAAGTTCCTAAAACATTTCATCAAAATTTTAAATAATTTTAATTAATTCATATTTAATCATAGGATCACATCCTTTAAAATCATTGGATTTACCAATATCCTTATCCTTTACAATCGTGAGTACAAAGTTATTGCTAGCATTTATAAGTTCTTCTTTTGTCTGATGTGCTAACAACAGATAGGTTAGTCTTTATATGATGAGCTCTCATGATATCTTCAATTCCATATTTGAAGAGATGGTACTTTTTCTCCTCTCTATAGACAAGAGGAAGATTGGATCTTTAGATTGTCATTCGGAATCTTCTAGATCCTGTAATAAAATTCAAGCTACTTGATCCAATTATCCAACTTCTCTAATTTAATTTCACCATAATACATGGGTAAATCAAACTTAAAATCAAGTTTTAACAAAGGAAATTTGGATGAATTTTTCTTGTAATGTTTCTTTGAATAAGAAAATTCACTCAAACTAGAAGAAGAAGAAGAAAAGGAGGATGGAGATGGAGGAGTCTTAGGAGGATCACCAACTCCTTCAGCGTTTACTTATGATCTACTCTCGTCGTAATTATTTCATTTGTGATACAAATCCTCCACCATGGCCTCCATTTCAATGAATGCGTCATGGAAATCATCTTAAGAAGAAAAACGATTCCCTCATCTTGGCGAAGCCATTTATTGCCTTTGGGTTGCACACTTCAAACCAAATTTCAGGTTGTATTCTTCCAACGATCCCTTTCCTAATTTAATCTTTTATTGGGTAAGCATCCACACTTTCAAATCTTGTCAAACCTATTATGATAACCAAACTTGATCCAAAATCTATGACTTGATTTGCAACTACTTGAAGTGAAAGATAAATTAATGAGTGCATGAAGACTGAATTAAGGAAATAAATATTAGAATGGAGAGAGGAAACAATAATAGAGGTTATGAATGGAGTTCACCCAATGTGAACTACATCTCCATCCCAACTTCCAATGAGTGACTTGTCTATCAAGTGATGCAAAGAATGAATTTTACATGCACTAAGTCTTCAAATTTCAATAAAACTTGTCCTCAAAATACTATAGAGATGGTGGTTTCCAAAACTCACTTACTTGATCTCGAACAAACAATACATGGTTGCAAACCACTCTTTTTCTAACATACGCAAGAGTAATACATAACTTACAACAAATTTGGTTTATAATCTATGAAAAGGTTACACCCTTAGCGCAATGGTGAAAGCACTCTATTGATAAACATGAGGTCTCAGAGTAAAGCTCTAGACCATTGGGATATTTCGACATTGCGTGTACTTACAAAAAAAAAAAAAAACAATGTAAACCTATAAAAAATAGTATCATTGAAACAATGGTTAGATTGTCGGTTTGTTACTAGGGAGGTTATGAGTTCTACCCCATAAACTTTCCAAATCTTAACATTGGATAACTTTCAGTATTAAATATGATCGTGTTGGTTCAATGACCAATGGAAAGTGGTTGGTGCATTAACATATATAGCTTGAGATTTCAACTTAGGTTATGGGGTCAATCCCCATCAACAACATTTATACATAATGAACCTTTTAATAAACTTTAAATAACAATTTGTTCTAGTCCATAATAACCACACCAGTTGGTGTAACAGTGAACTGATGGATTTGCACCAAGAAGGTCAAGAGTTTGATTTTCTCCATGATGGGGTTTTTGTAAACCTTACTCAAACATTCCTAGCCAATTGGATGTTGCCACATAGCAACTTCTGATTGGCCCATGTCACACAAAATCAACCTATCGAATCAACTTGTCACATCAACATGTCATATCATTGCATTATTAGTGCCACGTCACTTGGCCATGTAAACTTATCTATATGGTTTGTACTACCACTTTTCCTCTTGTGGTGGTGCCATGTTTCCTCTTGTGGTGTTGCCACATGTCCTCTTATGTTGTTTCCATGTGTACTGTTATGGCGCTACTCATGGCACCCCTGTAAATGTTTTGTCTATTTCTTCAAAAACTCAAAACACCATAAGTTTCTCATACAACATCCCTTTAAATTCATTCAAGCATCATCAAAAAACTATCAACAAGCTCTTCAACATGGAGTGTTGGTATTTAATCCCTTTAATAATATAAGGAAGAAAGAAAAATGCAGTTAAAAAATAAACTAAACCACATAAATGAACATGGGAATTTATGTGGTAAAACCCTAACAATGTGTCAAGGAAACCTCCACAAGGCAAGGGATTGGAATTCTTTTTACAACAAAGTCAAGAATGAATCTCCAATCTTACATCAGGCCTCTCGAACAATCATCTTTTTAATGCAAAAAAATTGTTACATAACTCCCTATGGTTACATAACTGTCTAAATGGAAAAACTAGATTTATTCAGATAATTACATTATTAACATTAATTTTTGTCATTCTTTAACAGTCTCCACCTTGAAAACAATTTTCCTAATCCCTTTCCCATTCCCATTCATCATCTATTTTGTAAGCCAAGAGAAGCCAAACACCATTGCATCTTCTATACCAATATTGGCTTCGTGAACATTTGCACAATTCTCCTACATGTGGACCTTCTTAAGATCTACGTTGCTGCCATCAATCACATGTCTTACAAAATGGTATCGAACATCAATGTGCTTATTCTTTTTGTGATAAGTAGGCCTTTGTCTTTGGGTGTCACAAAATACATTCACTTTCTCCTCTGTCCTTCCAAGCTCATCAAGTAGACCTTTCAACCAAATTTCCTCTTTACAGGCATATGAAACAGTTATATAATCTGCTTCAGTATTGGAAAAAGAAACTATTTCTTGAATCTTTGACATCCAACTAATTGCTCCACCTGCAAAAGTATAGACATATGTTGTAGTAGATATCCTTTTTTCCAAATCACCTTCATAATAAACATCCACATATCCATAGACTAAATCTCCACTACCATTAAAGATGATGCAATGGTCACTTATACCTCTCAAATAGCAAAGCACCCATTTCACTGCTCGCTAATGTTCTTCTCTTGGATTTTCCATGAACCTTCTGACAAGTCCAATGAACTTTTCAATTACTTTTTCCACATACTTTTGTTGTGATAAACACAAACTTCAATTTTTCTTGTCTCTGTGTATCTCGATGCAAAAGATATGTTTTTCTGCTCCAAGATCTTTCATATCAAATGTGCTAAAGAGTTAAGCCTTTAACTTGTTGATTTCCTCCATGATTTTTCTTGCAATAAGCATATCATCAACATACAAAACCAAGATAATGAATATACCATTGAAACTCTTAAAGTACACACAATGATCATACTCACTTCTAATGAAGTTTTGGCTCACCATGAAGGAGTCAAATTTCTTGTACCACTTCCTGGGAGACAGCCTCAGGGCATACAATGATTTCTTGAGCTTGCAAAACTAATATTTCATTGTGGCCTTGTACAAAACCTTTTGGTTGTTCCATATATATCTCTTCATCCAAATCTCGATGAATAAAATTTGTTTTAACATGTAACTGTTCTAACTCAAGATCAAGTAATGCAATTAGTTCTAACACATTATGAATAGAAACAAGTTTTACGATTGGTGAAAAAATCTCATGAAAATCAATACCTTCTACCTGAGAATACCCTTTTACTACCAGCCTCACCTTATATCTTTCAATGCTTTCATCAACATTTCACTTCAATTTGAAGACCCATTTACATCTGACAACACTTCTCCATTTAGGAAGTTATACAAGACCTCAGATTTTGTTCTTGGCTAAGGAATCCATTTCCTCGTCCGTAGCCTTCTTCCATTTTTCACTATCTGCATCATCCATTGCTTCCTGATAACAAGAAGGCTCCCAATATTCAGTAATCAATGCAATAGAGGAAGCATAATCTTCATACCTTTTGGGTGTTTTTCTTTCCCTTATAGACCTCCTTAGAGTGACTGGTTGTTGAACTGGTTCCTGAACTTCTACAGTTTTCTTTAAATCTTCTCCACATTTTTCTTCAAAAGTCTCTTCTTCCTTCTGACTTTCTGAAAAAGGTTGAGTCTCCAATTGAATTTTCTGATTTGGCAATACCTGTTCCTATTCAAATTTTCCAAAATCTAATTTTAGAAGAGAAGGTACATCAAATGTTATATCTCTACTAATGACTATCTTACCTGAAGAAGGATCCCACAACCTGTATCCTTCATTGCATCGTCATATCCAACAAAGACAACATTTTCCTTTTGGGTCTAACTTTGAACTCTGATTCTTTGGAATAAGAGCATATGCATTACAACAAAAAATTCTAAAATATGAATAATCACAAGATTGACCCGACCAAACTTCTTCAAGAATTTTACAATTAATAGCAATTGAAGGCAATTTGTTTACCAAATAAAAAGTAGTGGATATTTATTTTTCCACAACTCCTTATGCAGGTTAGCATTGCTAATCATGCTTTTGGCTCTATCCATAAGGGTTTGGTTCATATGTTCAGCAACGCCATTTTGCTGAGGAGTATAGATAATAGTTTTATGTCTAACAATCCCTTCATCCTTGTAATATTGTTCAAATTATAAGGAAGTAAATTCACCGCCATTGTAAGTTCTTAAATATTTAATTTGTTTTCCTGTGTTATTTTCCACCATAGCTTTAAATTGTTTAAAAACATTAAATACATCAGACTTTATTTTCAACATATAGACCTTAACTTTCCTAAAGTAATCATCAACAAATGTTACAAAGTAAGATTCACCTCCATAAGATACTATAGGAGATGGTCCCCAAAGATCAGAATGAATATAGTCCAAAACTCCTTTACTATTATGATTAACATATTTAAATTTGTCTATATTTTTTTCCATATACACAATGTTTGCAAAAATCCAAACTCAATGATTTCAAATTAGGAAGTAATTTGTGATTCATTAGTACCTGAAGGCCCTTCTCCCTCATGTGACCCATTCATTGATGACCTAGGTGAGTATCTCTAATACAGTGGTTGCCTCACTGACCTGAGTACTTACTTTAAGTCTGTAAAGGTTTTTGATATTCTCTACCTTCGTAACAACCAAAGCACCCTTTGAAACTTTCAGCACTCCACCTTAACATGTAAACTTGTAACCTTCTGATTCCAATATTCACAAAGAAATAAAATTCTTTCTCAACTCAATACATGTCTAACATAAGTCAATGTTTTAATTATATCTCATACATTTTAATTTTGACATTTCCCACCCCAATAGTTTGACAAGATATTTTATTACCTATAAACACAGAACTACCATTCACAACTTGATATGAGGTGAACCAATTTCTGTGTGGACTCATGTGATGAGAAGCGTCAGAATCTAACAACCAATTTTCATAGTGCTGAGAGACATTGCAAATAGGAAAATCTTCATTTATCATAACTGATTCATCAGATAGAACTTCATCAATCATACCTTACTCAACTTGATTTGCTTCCTTTTTTGGTTTTTCAGTGGACTCCTTTCTTTTCCAATAGTCTTTCTTGAGATGCCCTATTTTATTGTAGTACCAGCATTTGGCTTTACAATTCTTTCCTCTTGAATTTGATCTAGAAGAACTTCTTTCTTTCTCTCATATTTCCTTGGACCGACCTCTAGCTACCATAGCTCATGGCATGGCATTTCAATGCTAGACTTCCTTTGTACTTCTTCAAATAACAGAGCTCCCACAACATAATCAAATTCTAAAGATTCAGTTGTGCTCAAACTAATAGAAGTCAGAGAGGAATCCCAAGACTCGGGAAAGGAACATAACAAGGTAATATATTTATCTTCTTCTTCAAATTTAACATCCATATCTGACAACTGGAAAATAAGTGGATTAAATACATTTAAGTGTTCTGCAATTTTCGTACCCTGTTATGGGAAAATTTAGTGTCTTTTTGAATGGCTAACCCCTAGACCTAGTAGAAAGTATAGAACAACAGTTAGAGTAATTCCATTGTTTTTCCTATAACTAACAGATAAAAGAAAGAGGAGCAAAAGTACCAACCTGTAGCTCTTGCTTGATCCCTCTTCCCTATGACCGCTTTCGCTGCTCTCTTCTGTACTTAACTCTCTTGAAAGGTACTTGCACACAAGCCAAGATAGAAAACCATCAAAGCATACATATCAATCTGTTAACTAAACATATTATAGAATCGAAAGTACAATATACATCACATAACACATGAATGGGAAAAAACATAGAACTCTTTAGTCATAGAAGGAAAGATTACAACCCATGTAGATGCATGTCTGATTCAGTGTCATCCTTCCAGCTTCAAACCCTTCTCTCCTCATGGAACAACAATTTGACATGATAAAATTACTCTCTCTACTAATCTCTTTCCAACAGAATTTCCTTAGCTCAAGAAGTTTCAAAATAGACCAGCCAATGAGAGCTTGATTCTTTTATAGTTGAACAGAGGAGGTTAGGCCATTAATGGCCCTCATGAATGCTTTGCCATATTTGGGAAGTGGTTAAATGGAGGAAGGGATAATGGATTAAGGTTCATTCATCTCTTTCCTCATCCAAAAGCGAGCCCAATCCTTTTAGAAACCTCTAGAAGCATCCATTGGATGAGGAATCCAATGGATTCATTTGAAAAATTCAATGGATCTCGCTCATCGCAAGTGATACAAAGGCCAGGTGTTGTGCATAGCACCTAGACAGTGTAGTGCCTACCATTCATTGCAGCCAGATAGAAGGTCACCTGCGATGATCTCCTTAGGGACATTTTTTGGATGAATGGTGTCATGAAACTCTTGGGAAGCAAGCATGATGTAGATTAACTTCATTAGGGAATGAAAACAATTGAATTAGGGGTTGATGGACCCTAATAATATAGGTTTGGAAGTTGGGGTTGATGTGCCCAAATTTTCCTGTAACAGATGCCCCCTAAAGCATGAAGTCGAAAATAACCATGTCAAGTGAGATGCTTTACCACTTGGAGAGAAGGTTTCGAAGCAGAAGGTGACCTACATCAATTACAATACAAATATCATGATACTTTGATTTTTTCTCATGATTAGATGAAGGAAGGCATACCCATGCTCAACTTATAACCTTTCATTACATGTACAAATATAGTCGTCTACAGATGTAGACCCATGAATGGATGACCATGAATGTAAGGCCATTTTACATTTGCTATAGTACTCCTGAAAAGTATATTGCAGCCCAGATGGATGAAACTAGATCTGGGGTCTTCAATCTCATCCAATCTTTCACTCAATGTACAAGTCTAACCATGTGAATATATGATCTGAAGTAGAACATGGAGAGACATCATCTGATTACCAACCAATGATGTGAGCCGTTAACAAACGCGAGAGGAATCACCAATAATGATAATGACCCTCAAGGTACTGCAGTACATTTCACATGGTGTGAATAAATGATTTGATGTCGAACATTGTACAAAGTCTTTCAGTCGAAGGCCAATGATGTTAACCTATTGCCGGAAGCGAGAAACCTTTCATTGATGTATGCAAGCTTCAAGGTACTAAAGGGGTGTTTCTAAGTCAACTTCTTGGATGATGTGTTGATGTCAACAAGAAGCGACTCATCGCAGGAGGGCCTTGATGTATCCCACATCAGTGATATGAAACGAGGTAAATTATTTTTGAGATGACATATCGACTGACGACACAAGGTTTAGGAACAGCGGGCATGAAAATGAAGGTTTACTGTATTGAAAAGGATGAAGTTTTAAATTGAATGACTTCTCTTGAACATATCAGAAACACTGAGATGAATTGGTAGCATTGACCCAAAACAAAGTGATGGATGGTTTGATATACTAATGGTGTGATAACCATCAAGATGAATGACCCAACCCACATAGTCATGTTGATGAGGTGAAAGTTTCATGTTCAAGAGCGACCTTCTACCATAAAGTGTTCCCAGCTTTTTCCCATTTTCCCCAGTCATTTATGACCAGTAACTCTTTATTTTCTATCAAGCTTGAGGAGGATAACATATGCTTGTTATATAATTCCACCCTTTGGTTGAATCCATCGTTATTTGATGTTTTAACGAGTCTAGCGAAGGTGAAACTCGGTCTTGTCTAGATGGACAAGTTTGTCGCTATTTGATGCTTTTAACGAGTTTAACAACAAAGATAACTTGGTCCTTTTCACATTTAGAGAGTCTCAAAAGGCACTAAAAGGAAGGTCCAAAAGTTCTTTTTCGTACATTTGTCTCTCAAGCTCGAAAAAGCATAAAACAATACAAGAGAGAACCTATTGATCATGTTTGACCAACGAGTACCTTTTTCATAGTTAATCTATCTCAACCCGAAAAAAGGGGTAAAACTATATTGAGTAGATATTGATTCCAATCCATTAATGAGCTAGAAATGACAAGGGCTCAAAAATCTTTTCATATTTAGAGAGTCTAAAAAGAGCTTAAATAGGACTCCATTTTGAGGAATGAGTGGTGTCTAGGATAGCCATTGGTTCCAGTGATGTGGGAACTTCTCAAAACATGTTGATTTATGTGAAGAGATTGGCTAATAAGACCACTCATTGCAACTGTTCCTCAAAAAAGGTAAAACAACCAAGTGAAAGCATATGATCGGCTAAAGAGATGGTGGTGATGGAATGAAAACAACCAAGGCTCATCTGACGAAAAAGGCTAATAGAATGGCAATCACAAGGGTTAAAATGGAAATGGGTTCATTTTTACGCAATCTCGAACCATAGGGAACTATGCTTGGATTCAGTTTCATGTTTACCCAAGCCTAAAACAAAAAAATATGCTTGGATTCAGTTTTATTTTTACACAAGCTTAAAACAAAAACTATGCTTGAATTAGTTTATATGCCCCCAGCACAATGAAGAGGAGAGTCTCCTGGAACCAGATGGAAGTTGTTGCAGTGAAGTAGGACAGTTATCCAACACCTTTTTGGCTCTGTCTAGATAAATAAAGGTGAATGGGGTGATTCCCTTCACATAACCTACAGGGAAACTTAACTTTACCACTAGGTGCATGCCCCCCAAGCTTCATTACATTCACCTAAGTAGACTACTCATGGTTATCAGATGGATGGAATGAAGGTTCATTTACGAGATCAAGTGAAAGATTTGATTGGGATTTTACGAGATCTAATCAAAGACTTGACTTGGAACTTAGGACCTTGTTTCATTTTTTAATGAGCTTGACACAAGACAAGGAACTTTGCTCATATTCCTTGTTTCATTTTTTAACGAGGTTGACACAAGACAATGAACTATCCTTGGACCCTTGTTTCATTTTTTAACGACATTGGCACAAGACAATGAACTATCCTCGAACCCTTGTTTCATTTTTTAACGAGGTTGACACAAGACAGGAACTCTCCTCGGACCCTATTTCATTTTTAACGAGGTTGACACAAGACAACGAACTATCCTCGGATTCCTTGTTTCATTTTTAATGAGGTTGACATAAGACAATGAACCATCCTTGGACCCTTGTTTCATTTTTTAACGAGGTTGACACAAGACAATGAACCATTCCTCGTGGGAACTGTTTCATTTTTTACCTAGGTTGACACAAGACAACGGACTATCCTCGAACTTATTTCATTTTTTAATGAGGTTGACATAATAAAAGAACTATCCTTGAATTCCTTATTTCATTTTTTAATGAGTTTGACACAAGACAAAGATCTATCCTTGAATTCCTTGTTTCATTTTTTAACGAGGTTGTCACAAGACCACGAACTATCCTCAGACCCTTGTTTCATTTTTTAATGAGGTTGACACAAGACCAGGAACTTTCCTCGTATCCTCCGTTTCATTTTTTAACGAGGTTGACACATGACAACGAACTATCCTCAGATTCCTTGTTTCATTTTTTAATGAGGTTGACATAAGACAAAGAACTATCCCCAAACTCCTTGTTTAATTTTTTAACAAGGTTGACACAAGACAACGAACTATCCTCGGACCCTTGTTTCATTTTTTAACGAGGTTGACACAAGACCAAGAACTATCCTCATATCCTCCGTTTCATTTTTTAACAAGGTTGACACAAGACAACGAACTATCCTCGGACTCCTTGTTTCATTTTTTAACGAGGTTGACACAAGACAAGGAACTGTCCTTAGCTTCCTTGTTTCATTTTTTAACAAGGTTCTCACGAGACCACGAACTATCCTTAGACCCTTGTTTCATTTTTTAACGAGGTTGACACAAGACCAAGAACTATCCTTGTATCCTTCGTTTCATTTTTTAACGAGGTTGGCACAAGACAATGAACTATCCTCGGATTCCTTGTTTCATTTTTTAACGAGTTTGACATAAGATGACAAGCTATCCTCCAACACCTTCGATCACAACTCATAATTGGTCATGAAAGAGAGATCTAGTTCCAATGCCCCCAATACATGATGTACAACGTCACTGAATTAATCGTCAGTTGATGTAGGTATGGAACAGGTTGCCACATAATTAACCTGTGGCAGGGATGATACCATTGGTACAAAAGGACCATTTAGGAAAGATGGTTGACTAGGAGCTATATTTGGACTGGGAAATGAAAGCTGGTCAACGGTGATAATTTTGCCTTCATGCGAGAAACAAATCACTCGAAAGAGTGTTGAAACAATAGCTCCCATGCCATAAACATTGTCGCGCCCAAGAAGTAAATTGTAATCTAATGGGCCTGGGACTACCATCACATTTAGATAAATGATTTTTCCTCCCAAAGTAATAGGTAATTGAGGAAAGATCCATAATGGTTGACTGGTTCCTCTGTTAAAACCCAACAAATTTTGTGTAATAGGCACAAGCAGTGGCGAACCAAGCACTTGCCAAGCAGTTAAAGAAAGGATACTCACAGACGCACCTTCATCTATTATAGTGCCCGACACAATCATATTACAAACTTGTACTATGATATGGAAAGGCACATAAGAAGGAAGGCGATATCTTGCTAGTCGATTCCAATCAAAGGAAGTGACTAGACTACTTGGAGGGGGTACCGTAGAAATGGAAGAATTAACCCCTTAAGTTACAAGAAAGGGAGGATTTTCCTCATGTCTTCATGGAACAGGAGGATTGCCCCCACGCTCATTTGAATATGAAGAAACGAAAAGAACTTGAGTGGTATCATTTTCACTCTCTTCGAGAAAGGTACGATTGACTTAAGGTGAAATCGAGTCAACTGTTACCTTGACCTGTTGATTTGGGTTGAGTATAGACTCAGAGGATTCACTTTCAGAGAGAGTGGGTTTGGCCGGCGATTGATTTGAGTCAGTCGATTCATCAGCTAGTGAAGGATTTAGGGAAACTTTCCTGTAACCATATGGAAGTCGTTGCGGTGAAGCAGAACGGTTATCCAACACTTTTTTGGCTTCATCCAGATAGGGACAAAGGTGAATGGGATGATCTCCTTCACATAACCTACATGGAAACTTAACTTTTCCCTTCTTTCCATGATCTTTACTACCACTAGTTGATGGTGTGTCACCAGCATGATCTCCAAAAGTTGATGACACGGGATGATGCGAATGGGAAGACCATTCTTCTAAGATCTGAGGAATATTAGGACAATTTCGAAGAAGATGGTCTCCCACACAAAATTTGCATGGATATTGAACTTTGTGAGGCTTAATGGACAGTTTCTCATCAAATTTTGCATTCAAAGAATGGTTGCTTGGTTGCCCCTCTATTGAATTTTCTTCTTCTTCTTCTTCTTCCTTTTTATCTTCTTCTTAGCCACCTGGTTACTAGTACCAATACTTTCACCAGGCGAAGAGGAATAAGGGGAGGAAGAAACAAACAAGGAAGAAGGCAAAGGGTCAACTTTAGGATCAGCTGCAGGTTGATTTTATCCAGTTGGAGGTGTACTCGATTGCGAAGAAATCATGACATTTTGAACCAAGGAGGTTGAAAACAACCATACTGGCAAGCCAATGGTAAATCCCGGAAGGGAAAATGTAGCCATATAAGGAGCACCGATATTTCCGAATGGAGGAAAAGGACTAGGATTCCCATCAAAAGGAATTCCTTGATTGGTGGACTCCAGATTTGTCGCCATATGTTTCAACCTAAGATCAACTAAAAAACAAGCGTGAAGGATGTTATCCGCGATCAATTAATTTTTATGACACTAGAACTTAACTTCACTTTTTCATTTTTTAAGAGTCGAGAAAAACCAAAAGATGACTCTAGTCGCTTTCGTTGTTTAATGAGATTGAAAGGACAAGCGCTCAGATGAACCTTTTCTTTTAAGAAGACGAAAAGGATAAAAAATGATTGCTCTGGAGATACTAAGCAAGATATTTTACCAAACTAATCACAAAACTGCAATATGCACCTTGGTGGTAAATTAAAGAGAAATTACCAAGGATTTACCATACAGCAGTCAGTGTTCCCGAATACTGTGTTCGATGCATTGTGATCAATAAGGTGACAGGCTCGGCTTCCTAGGGATAAAGGATTTAAGCCTATTGGGGTCTCCCACTATATACATGACGGTACAGGGAGCACAAGTCCGTACTAGTACTTATTTGTTCAAAGAGGAGGAATCACCCAACCTAAATGAAAACGACAGCCACTAGGTTTTAAGACGCCGGAACACGTCTCTAGCCTAGACACCTATAGATGTTTGCATTAAATTCCAATGTGTTATTAGGTTAATTGAGGTCAATTTTAGGTTGATCTTGCTTAAAATTTGCCTTTGGGTTTCACCACGTGATGTTTTTCCAAAATTCCTAAAAATGCAACTAATATGAGAAGCATTCTTTTCATTTGTTTAAACAATGAAAATCCTAACTAATAAGGGATAGAGCAAACAAGTACTTTTTGGATCAAACAACAAAGAGCACTCACTAATGCATTTCCCTAAACCATTCTTTTCAAGCATTCAAAAACTTCAAAATGCAATTATATCTATTTCTTTTTCTTTCCAGTTCACCTTAATGTGAATTATGCACTAAGAAAAATAAATGCACAATGATTCAAAATCCCTCTTTCACAAAAATTTCGATTTATGACAATTTCTCTTAAAGATAGAGGAAGACTAAACGACACTTTCAACTTTAAGGAAACAAAGATTTTCGACACTTTAACGAAAATATGAATTAGATGCACAAAATAGACCAATTGATTATTTAATGAAGGAATATTTACGACACTTCGTATTTGACAAAACAATCGAATGAAACTAATTTTCGACGAAGGACTGCAAATGATAAACAAATACATAAACAAACATTTAAAAATATAGTCTAAAATGGGTCAAAACAAGGAAACAATGACTACTTTTAAAGACAAGAAATCACCTAAATCCAACAGACAATTCTAACAATTGAAAACTGACTTAAGGCTTCAGCTCCTAGATGGGAAAACTGATCCAAAGGGAATCAGTGTAGGTCAGAGTGAGGGACAGTGCGATGCATAGTATTGTCTCAGTGAAGAGGGTGTCATTCATTGCACTGTCTCAGTTACAGAGCTGTGATGATTGCAGAATGACAATTTTATGCTCAAAATTGACTCAATTTCAGTGAATTAAACTTGAATTCGATGAAAAACAGAGGGTGTAGTATGTCAAAGTGTTCTAAAAGATTGATTAGCTACTATAATGGATAGGATCACCAGTGGAGTCGCCATTTAGTTATGGGCAAATTTAATGTCTTTTCGAACAACTAACCCCTAGATCTAGAAGCAAGTCTAGAACAATAGTTAAAGTAATTCCATTGCTTTTCCTATAGCTAACAGATAAAAGAAAGAGGAGCAAAAGTACCAACCTATAGCTCTCGCTCGATCCCTCTTCCCTTTGACCGCTTTCACCGCTCCCTTCTGTACTTAACTAGCTTGAAAGGTACCTGCACACAAGATGAGATAGAAAACCATCAAAGCATACATATCGATCTGTTAACTAAACATATTATAGAATCGAAAGTACAATATACATCACATAACACATGAATGGGAAAAAGCATAGAACTCTTTATTCATAGAAGGAAAGAATACAACCCATGTAGATGCATGTCCAATTCAGTGTCATCCTTCCAGATTCAAACCCTTCTCTCCTCATGGAACAACAATTTGACATGATAACATTACTCTCTCTACTAATCTCTTTCCAACAACATTTCCTTAGCTCAAGAAGTTTCAACCTAGACCAGCCAATGAGAGCTTGGTCCTTTTATAGTTGAATAGAGGAAGTTAGGCCATTAATGGCCCTCATGAATGCTTTGCCATATTTGGGAAGTGGTTCCATGGAGGAAGGGATAATGGATTAAGGTTCATTCATCTCTTTCCTCATCCAAAAGCAAGCTCATTCATTCTAGAAACCTCTAGAAGCATCCATTGGATGAGGAATCCAATGGATTCATTTGAAAAATTCAATGGATCTCACTCATCGCAGGTGATACAAAGGACAGGTGCTATGCATAGCACCCAAACAGTGTAGTGCCTGCCATTCATTGCAGCCAGATAGAAGGCCACCTGTGATGATCTCCTTGGCGACATTTTTGATGAATAGTCTCATGAAACTCTTGGGAAGCAAGCATGATGTAGATTAACTTCTTTAGGGAATGAAAACAACTGAATTAGGGGTTGATGGACCCTAATACTATAGGTCTGGAAGTTGGGGTTGATGTGCCCAAGTTTTCTTAGTAACATACCCTCCTTCATCTGAAGGCTATACAACTACCTCTTCAAATAGATTTTGTTGGTTAAAGACTTGGTCATATAAAATGTTTCCAATTTTCCCCATAAACGTGTTGTTGATTTTTTTCAACAATGTTGAAGAGAAATTCGTCTGCTAGGCACAACCTAATGGTATTAAGAGCTCGAGCATCCAGTTGCTCCTAATCCAAATTTTTCATGCCAATAGGTTTCCTTCTAACCTCGTCTAATCCTTTGTGTAACCATTGTTTCACAAGAAAATATCATACCTTCAATTTCCACGATGCAAAATTGTTCTTACAAGTTAACTTCTCCACCTCAAACTTAGCATTAGTCATTTTAACCATTTTCTTCCTAGGGCTCTTTCAAACGAATGAGTTATTTTTAAAAATTCTACTACTAAGGTTCCTTCTTTCAACTAGGATTTTTTTTCTTCTGTAATAAATTTTCTTCTTTCTTGTTTGAACTTTTCAACTAGGGTTTCACCTCTCTTTTAATACCAAAAAAAATCTATATCCCTTTTAGAATATCCAAAAAAAAAGTTTTTTTAAATGAAAAAGCCCCATTTTCTTTGACAGAGTTGAAAAATGAAACAATAAACAGTCTTCAAAAAAAACTTCAGAACTTAGAAATCTCTAAAGGAATTTGAAAAAAAAAAATCAAGTTACCCAACATTCGCTCCCAAAATATACTTGGCTACTCCTCAGCGTCTCGCCACAATGGTAATTTATAACCATAGTTTGAAAAAAGGATGCCACTTAAAAAAAATAAAATTATATGCATGTCCCTTCCTATGCACCTCCACAAATTCCTTTAGCACTTGGTTGTAGCGGCTCTTTATGCTCCACACACCAAACAACAACTACTACACTTGATTGTCAAATGTAGCTGGCTCCACACAGTGATCACGTTCAACTTCCTCTGGCTCGTCCTTTTCATCATGAAAATCGCAGAATGACTTGAATTTCTCGGCCTGATCATGGTGGCCTTGCTCATTTCTCTTACCTAGAGAAAATATATATATAATATATATATATATATTATATATATATCATTGCTCCTAGTGTAATTATTGTCCGCAACCAACAGTGATTCAAGGTTTGGGTTTATGGGCAAACCGATCCTTCATATTTTATATAGCGTGGGTGTGCACCACAAAACAAAAAAGGAATGTTGGTTTTTTGTTAAGACACCAAACATTAACGGCTCTTCAGAAAACAACATTGTGTACAGACATCACCTTCTTTAGACTCAGCTTCACACTTCACAGTGCGGGCTTCACACTTCATAGTGAAGGCTTTAGGCTCTTGCTCCAAGCTTCGAATTTTGCCTTACAACTACCTCACAAACCTCTTAAAATTATGCTTTGATACTACTTGTTGGTATTTAAGCCCTTTAATAATATAAGTAAGAAAGAAAAATGTAGTTAAAAGAGAAAGTGAATCACATAAATGAACATAGGAATTTGTGTGGTAAAACCTTGACAGTGTGTCAAGGAAACCTCCACGGGGCAAGGGATTGTAATTCTTATTACACCAAAGTCAAGAATGACTCTCCAATGTTACATCAGGCCTCTTGGGGAATCATCATTTTAATGCAAAAAACTTTGTTACAGAACTCCCTATGGTTACACAACCATTTGAATGGAAAAACTAGATTTACTGAGATAATTACATTATTAGCATTAATTGTTGTCATTATTTGACATGGAGACCTTTGCATAAGCATTTGAAGACATCAATTTTTATCTATCGTGAGGATCCACCTAGACCAACTAGGGAATTGTCTCAATCTATTCGACTATTCTCTTGACCATCTAAAGGTGAAAGGCTGACTCCTAGCAATCAATGACCCGATAGCCATATTATCATATGATGTGGACTTACCATTTCATATTCACATCAATCCATGCTAGCCACATCAATATGCCACATCATCAAGGGGTCATGACCTATTCCATGTCATCATGATACATCACTTGCCATGTGGACATTTCACATCACTCCATGTTAGCCCACATCAACACCACATCAGCATCACCTTTGAACATTGTATGTAGAAGTAATCCCTAAAGTATGTTTCTCATAATGATATTGATAGAGGGCCTCTTTCTTTTGGAACCTCAACTAGCATTTTGACCTCCTTTTATAGTTGTATGAAGTATGAAGGAATCCATGATGATGTGGTCGATGTTGACACGGCACTTATATGATGTTGCATGTCCCCATGGCAATTGACATATCATGATGTCACATAAAGCATTGCCCCTTGATGTTATGACATGTTAATGTGGATAATATAGATTTACATGGAAATGACATGATAGATGTACATGACAAGATAGATATAAATAATTGATTTAATTAAATTCAAATTAATTAAGTGGTAGTTGGATAATTCATTTTTCATTTATTTTGTTTTTTATGGTAATTCTTGCTAATTCATCATTTATATGTTATAAAATAATCAATTATATTAACTATATAATATATATTTTTTATATTTAGAGATAATTAAAAAGTATAATTATTTTTATGACAAATTTTTCGGCATACATCACACGATATTTCATTTGTCGACGTGTTTCGAACTAACAAGTGTGGTTCATCGTCAGGACAAGTTGAAGAGTAAGATCTAGATTGCAAGTTAAATAGTCAGAGTAGAACATCCAACAACAGCTAACTAACAGCGATATTTGACTAGGAAACAGCTATAATGACTAACTAACAGCTATATTTGACTGGAAATGGCTAGTTGGACCAGACCCAAGGAAAAGGGAGCATAACATATTTAATTAAAAAAAAAAATTAAAAAGAGTTAAAGTTAAGGATTTAAATAATTATTAAAATAATAGTTAGTTAAAGTATGAATAAATTAAAAAACAAAGGGAGATATATGAAATTTACATAAAAGGAGTTAACTATTTAAATTTTATTATATTATATATATATATTATATCTATATATATATATCTTATTATTAAATAAATTAGATTTACGTATTATATAATCTCTAGAATGTAATTTTAAATATGTAGATATATTTATATGTTAAATTGTTTGATTAATTTTAATTATAAAATAATAAAAAACATAAGATTGATTTTAATATTAAAGTAATTATTATCTTTGTATTGATTAAGTTATAATTATTAGAGCATAACTAATAGCATAAGCTAAATGCTATTAAAATACCTCATATTATATAAACAACCCAATAACGAACAAAGGCAAAAGAGAGAAGGTTACCGGATAATAAGGGGAATGTAACTAAAAAGAAAACTAGAACTAGTTGTAAAAACAGGGAGGGGAGGAAGTGAAGAAAACAATTAGGAAGTGAGGGCTGATCTTCCAGCCGTCCTCTCTATTGAGATTGCTCGGTCTTTTTTCAATCTCAAGAGCTTCTCTCATAAACTTAATATGGATCACAGAAGCCTCAATTCAACAATATAATTATATGTTATAAAATAAACAATTATATTGATTATAATATTCCTTTTATATATTTAAGGAGAAGTATGACGTGTACTTTTGGATAAATAAAATAAATTAAAATAAATTAAATCCCTTTATTTAAATATATAAATAACCATTTAATTTTAAATTAATCTTAAAAAATAATTAAAGAATATGTTATAAAGCCAGAGGAGCTGCAAAGCAGCTAGTCCCTGCCTGCTGCGCAATTTCTCATGTTAATTGGGATCATTTTGAAATAGCTTTCAGTTTTTATTGGTCAGAATGAAGCATTTTGCAGTAACTTGAGTCTATTACAAATTTTAATGAATTGTGTGTGTAAATTTGATCGATTTGACATAAGCATTCGTTTTCTGTTGTAGGAACTGATCATTATGCAGCGTTACAGAATTTCACATTTTCTCTGTCTAATTTCGATCATTTGGATCATTCGGACAACAATATGTGTTTTTTTCTTTGTCGGGTTCTATCTTTTTTGCATTAAATTTGTCTCTGTTATGGAATTTCACGAATTCTGTAATGCCTCAGCCTGCAGATACTTTCTCCTCCTCATCTCATCCTCTAGTCATCTAGTAGATCTTTCCTGTATTTCTTTTGTTTTTTATACTTTTGGAGTAGTGTAGTGTACTTCTACATCTTATGATCATTGTTTATGCTTCCTAGTCCGTTTTACCTATTCTATTTGATCATGTGTTAGACTTTAATAATTTATACTGTTGATAACTCCACAGGTAGGAAATCGTTTTCCTTAAAAAGACATGGCATCTAGTGCACATTAGAGACATGGTTGCATGCATTGAATTTTATTTATTCCCATACATATTAAAAAAAAAAAGGAAAAGAAAAGGAAAAGGCTTGTCACCCCAACCTTGCATGCATTTAAGGAGATCAAGTTGACCACGTTGAATAATGGGTCTGTTGCAATGGACAAATCTGAGGTTTCTGGGATTGTTTGGAGCAAAGATTGTTTCTGCGTTGTTTGAAGCCTGGTTTGTTGGACAAACCTGAGGTTTCTAGGATTGTCCTGGGTATGTTGCAAATGTTTAGAGATTTCTTTCCCCGCCTACCCTGAAATTGTAAATTAAATGTTACAATCTCAACAGGTATTCATCAATTTTTAAAAGCAATTACAAAAGATTCAAATCAATCTTCTATTAAATTCAAATATAGAAATGATGCATGTATGGGACCTTGCAACCTTGCAGATCATTTGAATTTGAGCTTGCCGAATTGTGTGATTGGGACCATTAAATCCTTTGCAGACAATCACATTAATTTTTTGGTAAATGCAATTACTGTAACCAAGACAACCACATTAATTTTCAAAGATATCAGTTGAAAACACCGATCATATGTAACGATTACGGCTATGCAAACATAAGATTTGATGTATAATGTCATTCCTCCTCTCCATGATGCATTTTATGTCGGTTGTTGCTTCATTTAATTATATTGAATTTTGAATATTCATTTAACCATAATCTTTTCCAATTTGTTAAATTCATATTTGATATATTATTAAAAATATCCATTAAGTTACGCCCTAAACTCCAAAATCAACAACCATTCTGCATTTGACAATATCATCGTAGCCAGGGGCTCACACTTGTGGGGAGGGGCTCTGCAAATATCCTAAGGCTGTGCTATGTGCATATCTAGCACAATCAATTGTGTTGTAAAGCAGTTCAAGTGCACTGTCGGCAGGATAAAAGATCCCGAGCAATTGTTGCTGGAATTTTTCTTTTTCTTATCACCTATGTTGTATAAAATTAGATTTGAGAAGGTCCAATTGGAGGTTCTAAAGACACACTTGGAGATTCAATCTAGTGGGCTTACTCAGGGTGGAATTCAAGATGGTTCATGGAGATTGATGATCTGGAAGGTGGTGATGGGTTCAAACCTCTTGCAGCAGAGAATAGTGGAAATGGAGAAATGGCAATGGCTATATGCTCCGAGCTCTGGCATGCCTCTGCGAGCCCTCTCACCTCGCTTCCTGCGAAGGGAAGTTATGTCGTGTATTTCCCTTAGGACCCATACAAGGCACTTTTCTACTAAATTCATTGAAGGTAGAGAAAAATGCAGTTCCGTAGCATGTTTTGATGCTCATTTTGGTGAGATATTATGTTAAAATCCATTTGGATGCTTTGAAATAAATAGGTGGTTGCATCCTTGAACCAGGACACAGTTAACAGATGCCTTCATGCAACATTCTCACACAAATCTTCTGTAGAGTTATCTGTGTAAAACTTCATGTGAGACTGATTTCACAACTGTTTAAATTTATGAAAATTAAGAATTGAATTATCAGTTGTATTTATTTGTTGGCTTTGATTTTCATTGCATTTGAGGACTTGTATTCTATTTGGTTTCTTTCACATTAAGCACCATGCCTGAAGGTTTTGCACTTACATATGTGCACTTGTTGTCTCTAGTTTTACTAGGTTGATCAGGAGACAGATGAGGTCTATGCACAATTTGTCAGGTATTAATCAGGAACGGCGCCACTCACTGTTCAGACGGTGTTGCTCACTGTTCAGACGACACCGATCACTGTTCAGAAATCAGCGTAGTCAATAGATAATAAATATCATTCGGCGCAGTTAGTACTTATCTGTCGCTGAAGATGTCTATAAATTGCAATGTTTAGTAATGAAAGGAACAAGTTCTAAGTGTGATTATGTTCTCTGAAATGGTATCGGAGCCAACCTAAAGAAGGTTGTGTATTTTTAAGTGTTCTCAGAGGGTTGCAGTAGTGAAGAGAGTTTGCAGTTTTGAAAAGTCTGTGCAGACGATGTGGCTATCAGGGAGTGTGTTTCTACTAAGGAGTCACTGCGAATATTGCAGTGTTTGTTGTGATCTTTGGGTTTCTATTCTTCTGAAGCTAGTCTATTGCTTCAGCTGTTTGCTCTACATGAGAAAGAGATGTTCAAAATCTTCTAATCGATCCCCAGTGTCGTAGAGGAAAAATCGACAAGGGTCTTGTATTGCTGCAAAGAGTCTTGTTAATACGGTGGAGTTTTGTTGTTGGAGCTGAATGCTGCAAAGATTTGATGTTGGCGTTGAACGCTGCAACCAAGTGCCTGCATTAGAGCCAAGAATTTTCATGTTGGAAGTGATTTGATTTGCCACGGTGTCACGGTGCCTTCCATTGTTTTAAAAGGTTTGACTTTATTTTGTAAAACAAGAATTGGTGTTCGTTGACTTAAAAGGTTTCAACCTTTGAAATATATTTTTTAAAAACAAAACAGGTCAAAATTTGGGTTTTTTTTGGAGTTAAGTTTTTTATAAATATTTTCCTTTAGTATGAAGTGGTGAGAAGAGTTTTTAATGTAAAAAGGAGTGATAAGTTTTTTAATTAAGGTGGTAAAAAGGTGTTTAAAGAAAAAAGGAAAAGTGGTGATAAGTGTTTTAAAAAGATGTTAAGGGTAAAAAATTTATGGGGCTGGGGTGAAAGTGTTTTTGGGATTATTTGGTATTGATTGAGATTGGCTGAAATTTTTGGGGATATCTAAAAATGTCGAATTTGTTGGTTGATACTTATTTGAATGAATCCACTAAACTTGATGTAGGAAATTATGTGAATTGGAAATTCAAGTTGCTAACTATTTTAGAAGGTTATATTTTGTGGTCCATTATGAGTGGGGATGAGCCCAAACCCATTGTTGCAGTTTCTATTCCAGATTGAGAGAGGAGGGAGACGAAAGCAAAGGTGTTGCTGGGTATGCCCATAAATGACAACATTATTCCTCAAATCAGAGATTGAAAGACATCAAAGGAAACATGGGATATGCTGAAGGGTTTCTATGAAACAACAAATACAATCCAGATCTTGTTTTTGAAGACCAAACTTTTATCTCTAAAAATGGAAGCAAATGAAAATAAAAGCAGTTTCATATCTCGTGTCAAAGATTTAAGTGATAAGTTAGGAGATGTTGGTGAAAGGTGTTTAGTACTGACTTAGTCACCATCATAATAAATGGCTTAGTGCAAGATTATCAAATTTTTGTTTCAAGTCTTTCAACTAGAGGGAAGCCCCTTACATTTCGTGAATTGACATGAATTCTTCTACAAGAGGAGGAGAGGATGAAGAACTTTAATTTGGACTCTAGTAGTTCAGATTTCACATTGGTATCCAAGGGCAAACATCTATACAGAGGCAAACCATGGGACAAGAACAAAGGAGGCAAGTTTCAAGCAAAATAGAAAGGTATGACACAATCTAAATTTACAATCCATGATAAGAGAAATGATGATTGTTATTATTGTGGTAAACCTGGGCATCATTCTAAAGATTGTTATAAAAGGAAATATAATTAGTCTAGGCAAAGAAACAAAAGGCATAATGGAAGTTTTGTGGACAAAGACACTTTAATCGGTGATGGATTTTAAAATCTTAAATTGTTTGTTTATGAAGCTACATTGTCCATGGAAAATGATGATGTGAATGCTTGATTCATTGATTTTGGTGCTTCACTCCTATGTCTTGTAATAAGGAGTGGTTTGATGAATATTATGAAAACATTGATGGAACATATGTTTATCTAGGAGATAACTGATCACTTAAAGTTCAAGGTTATGGAGTAATAGGTGTGAATTTTCCTAATGGACAAGAGAGACAGATCCATAATGTGATGTATGTTCTTGGTATCAAAAAGAATTTAATTTATGTTTCTACTATTGTTGAACAAGATTTGAAGGTGGAATTTGTTATATCACAGTGTGTAATGAAAGACATTCAAGATCAGTACAAGGTTATTGCGACAGGTACCAGAGTTGGAGGCTTGTATAAGTTGGATGTGACCAGGAAAAGTCATCAAGTGTTGGCATCTACAACAATATCAACAGTAGATTTATGGAATCAAAGGTATGGACATCTAAATTACAATGATTTAATTCTACTTCAAAAGAACACAATGGTTGAAGGTCTTCTTGTCTTGAAGAATGACCATGTTGAATGTAAAGCATGTGAACTTGGCAAGCAACATAGGGAGGAATTTCTTATACATAAAGAAAAAAGGCAAAGGGAAATACTTGAATTAGTTCATACTAATGTATGTGGATCTATACAAACTAGATCTATTGGTGGAGCATGGTATTTTCTTATTTTTGTGGATGATAGATCTAGGTATACATGGGTTTATTTCATAAGAAAGAAGAGTGATGTTTTTGAGTACTTTAAATAGTTTAAGAGTATGGTGGAAAAACAAACTGGAAATTGCATCAAAATTTTGAGATCTGATTGGGGGGGAGAATACAAATCAAGAGAATTTAATCAATATTGTAAAAGCAATGGGATTCTACAACAATTTACAGTGCCACATACACCTCAGCAAAATGAAGTTGCTGAGAGGAAAAACAAAACACTCGTTGAATGTGCACGTAGTATGCTACAAGGTAAAAATATTTCTAATGGTTTTTGGGCTGAAGCTATTAATACTATTGTTTATTTGAAAAATAGGAGTCCAACCAAAAGTTTAAAGCTTAAAACACCTTTTGAAGCATTTTATGGGTACAAACTAAAAGTGAGTCATTTAAGAGTTTTTGGTTGCAAGGCATTTTCTCATATTCCAAAAGATGAAAGAAGAAAACTTTATGCAAAGTCAATTAAGTGCATATTTATTGCTTATTGTGATGATCATAAAGCATACAAGTTGTTTGACCCCAATACTCATAGATTGCTTGCAAATAGGGATGTGGTGTTTCATGAGAATG
Organism: Pinus taeda; assembly: GCA_000404065.3. NCBI lineage: Eukaryota > Viridiplantae > Streptophyta > Pinopsida > Pinales > Pinaceae > Pinus > Pinus taeda. The sequence goes on from APFE030993073.1 coordinate 108,228, forward strand.
CTAATGAAGGCGATAAAATGAATAATACTGGTGTATGGCATGATATTGATGATTATGTCAAATTAGATACAAGTGTTGAACAAGCACATGAATAGGTACATGCTCAAGAGCAAGGAGCATCAAGCAGTCATGACACTCCAAGAAAAGGAGAGGGGACTCCGCAAAGAAGAAAGAAAGATGAAAGCAGTAAAACTCCAAGAAGGTCATCGCGTCAAAGTCAGGTACCTATAAGGTATAAAGATTATGCATTAATGTCTCATGTTATGAATGTTGTAGAACCTTCAAGCTATGAGGAAGATAAAGAATATGAAGAATGGGGAGATGCAATGAATGAAGAATATAATTCTATAAGAAGAATGACACATTGGAATTAAAAAAAATTGCCTAAAAACAAAGTTCCCATAGGATGCAAATGGCTATACAAATCCAAGTTTAATGCTGATGGAAGTATTGATAAGCATAAAGATAGATTGGTTTCAAAAGGATATTCACAAAAGGAGGGCATTGATTATGAAGATACTTTTGCACGTGTAGCTAAGTTGAACACAATTATAATCATGATTACATTAGCTACAAAATATAATTGGAAAATGCATCAGTTAGATGTCAAATCTTCATTTTTGAATGGTGAGTTAAAAGAAGAAGTTTATTTGGTTTAGCCTGAAGGTTTTGTAAAACAGGGATAGGAGCATCTAGTTTGCAGGTTAAAGAAAGCTTTATATGGTTTGAAACAAGCACCAAGATATTAGTATGTGAAAATTGATTCTTTCTTTTATGAGAAGAAAAAATGATCCTAACTTGTACATCAAGGAAGATGAAGGTGGGAATGTTGCTTTAATATTTGTACATGTTGATGATATAATCATTACAAGAAATGCATGCAAGTTGATTGAAGAAATTAAAATTCAGTTGTCGCATGTATTTGAGATGAAGGATCTTGATGAATTGCATTATTGTTTAGGTCTTGAAGTTTGGAGGGAATCTGGTAAGACACTAATCACACAAAGCAAATATACAAGGGAAATCCTTGAAAGGTTCAATATGATTGAATGTAAGGCAATATCTACTCCTTTAGAACAGAATTTCAAATTGTGCAATAATGATGGAACCAAAGAAGTGAATGGAACCTTGTACCATCAACTGGTGGGAAGTATGAACTATCTCACCACTACCAGGTCAGATATAGCATATTTTGTCAGCATACTTAGTTAGTTCATGGCTAAGCCTTGTGAAATCCACTGGAAAGAAGCAAAGAAAGTCCTTTGATATCTGAAAGGAACACTTAATTTTGGTATTATGTATACTGATGAATTTGATGTTGAGTTGGCAAGTTATTCCTATTTAGACTGGGTTGGAAGTCTAGATGATAGGAAATCTACTACTAGATACATGTTCAATATTGGTTTAGGATCAATATCATGGAGCAGTAAGAAACAACTAATTGTTTCCTTGTCATCCACTAAAGCTGAGTATAAAGCATTATTCAGTGCTAACTATGAAGTAATATGGCTTAGAAGGATACTTGAAGATGTTGGAGAAACACAATAAGCACCTACAGTAATCAGATGTGACAATCAAAGCACTATCAAATTGGCAAACAATCCTATATATCATGCAAGGACGAAACACATTGACACACAACATCATTTTGTAAGAGAAAAAGTGAAATCAAAAGAAATTGATTTATCATATTGTAATACAAATGAAAATGTGGCTGATATATTCACCAAGCCTCTTGGAAAGGCTAAATTTGAAATGTGTAGAAGTAAGTTGTGCATTGTAGAAAATCCAAATTATGTTGTAAGCCTCGCTGAGACTTAGACCAGCAAGCAAGTTAACATGTAGATCGTGATTAAGGGAAGGTGTCAGGTATTAATCATGAACATCGTCGCTCACTGTTCAAACAACGTCGACCATTGTTCAGTAGTCAGCGTAGTAAATAGATAATAAATATCATTCGGCGCAGTTATTGCTCATTTGTAGCTGAAGATGTCTATAAATTGCAATGTTTAGTAATGAAAGGAACAAGTTCTGAGTGTGATTTTGTTCTCTGATACATTTTCCATTAGTTCCTATCCCAGAGGTGTTCTTGTTCAATGTCAGAGCAAATGCTTCCCTACAATAATTGTTCAAAATCTTTTATATCCCCTATATGGAATTCTTTTTAACTAAGTTGATGTATTTTCTCACAACCAACAGAGAAATCCTTAGAGGAAGAGGAGGAGAAACAATTACAATAATTGTTAAAAAAATATATATATATATATCCCCTATATGGAATTCTTTGTCACTGGGTTGATGTATTTTCTCACAGCCAATAGAGAAATCCTTAAAGGAAGAGGAGGAAAAACAAGTGCATAAATACAGTAGTACCATTCCTCATATGTTTTGTAAGACTTTGATTGTTTCTAATACAAGCATCCATGGTGGATTTTCGGTTCCCATAAGATCTGCATAGGATTGCTTTTCTCCCTTTGTAGGAGAATTTCCCCTTCTCTAGTATTGGAAGAACTTTTACATTTGTTATATTATGGTGGGAAAGGCTTCAAAGAGTTATAGAATGTCATTCTTCTCAGGCAGACCTTTTGTTACTTCTCAGCAAGTACAACTGATCTCAGAATGTTTCCATAGGTGGAAATCGAAAGGATTTAATCAATTACGAGATGTGAGTGAGGTCAGTGAAAGCCAAAAGCTGCTATGGCCTCCACTAAGGTTTGGATGGACCTAAAAAAAAGTCTGTCTTACCCCATCTCAGGCATGCGGGAAAGATCAGGTATTATTCTCAAGTATTTTTGCAGCCAATTTTTCTAGTTACATTTATCATCCTAGGGAACATGGTAATCCTTTATATGAATACTAGTGATTAGTTTTAATCTAAATCTTTGCTTCCAAAGTAGTGATTCGGTTCTATTAGTTGCTCTGTTTTGTTTTAAGATTTCTGATTAAGGACGTAATTCAGAGCTCAACCAGGCCTTGTTCGCAAAATGGAAATAAAACTGAATCAAGAGAATATGGTCTAATGGATAGGTGGGAAGTTTTAGTCCTCGCAGTTTTAATGGTCCAATCGCAGAGAGCTGAAAAAAATTATATATACTTAAGATTTTCTCCAGGCATAATTTCTTTAGTTGAGATAAAACTCTGGTCTCCTTCAACCTCATTTAGAGCTCCATCGTCGTCATATTTTTTATTCTAACCATGCTAGACACCGACACTATTCAAATCCAAAACATGTTTGGAGGTAAGTTGTCATCACCCCATTTGATTTTTAACAACATGAATCGATATTTTACATAATGTTGCTTGCAACAGTTTTTTTTTTATGTATTTATTTGGTTTTCTTGAATCAGATTTTATAGCAGATGGCTGCTAGAAACAGAAGGGTTTCCTCTGCCTCTGTCGCAGCCACACAGGCGAGGGCCCACATCGGCAAGGGAAAGTCAAGCAGCAGATCTGATTAGGTTCTATTAGATACTCTATTTTATTTTTATATTTTTTATTGAGGAGGTATGATATCATGAAATTAGACTATAAAGTACAAAAAAAAAAAAAGATTATAAGGTATTAAAAAAAATAGTATGTTTACTTGTATATCCACACAACAGCATTGAGGAGGATGCAAACTGAGCTGAGGACGCTTCAGACAGACCTGAGAATGCGAACAAAGTTTAGGAATTAAAATAAAAAGCTACTAAATAAATAGGTTTAGGAATTAGAATGTTTTTGTTGTGTTTGAAAACTTCTCACTAGTGACTTTGTTGTCGATCACCCACTAGCAAATTTGTTGATGCTGACTCGCTAATGAAAATGCCCACTAGTTGCTTCACTAATGTTGTCAAGACTTTCAGTCTGACAACCACTGTCAATTTCATTGACATTTTCTCCCCTTTGCTAGCTGAAAGGAGACACAATCTTCTTCAAATTATTTCTGAACTCCCGCCCCCCGCTTCAGATGTAGGAGTGTTTCACTGGTGTACTCCCCCGTTCAACTGCACGAGAGTACCATCTTCATTTTTACTGTTGGCTGCAATATGTGTGAGTGAATTCAATTGTAAAACTTATACAATCTTCTTGCTATGGATGACCATTCCCAGGGATCAATCCATGAATAATTGATCTTCAATCTAGTTGATTGTTGTTGTTTGTTTCATTGTGCTGATGAATGATTTGATTTGCCATAATGGTGACAAGGATGGAGATCAAAACATTAATCTTTCAAATGATCAGTTCTTTGACAATGAAGGCATTTTGGTTTGACTGCAACTTTAGTTTGCATGTATTTCTATTTGTCTTCAACTTTATCAGAACTAGCTGATGTGATTTGTACAAGAAACCCTACACTGACAAACTTAATGGGCCTTGAATAATTTGGGATATGCAATTTGGTGTCATCTTTGACATATCCTAAGCCTCGTCGATTTTTGTTACTTTGGATTTCTTCCCATGGCTTGATGTTGGTTTGGAAGAAAGTTAAACTGGATCAAGGACCACTTCGGCACTTGAAGTCAATTGGATCAGTGACTTGGAATCATCAACTATATTTGTATTATTTTCATCACATGAGAGTGAGGCTAACAAAAACTATTTATTTATTTATTTATTTTATTATTTTATATTTTCTTCT
>APFE030993073.1:113441-125088 GCA_000404065.3 Pinus taeda
TTTAGTTTTTAATTTTATTTTAAATTATCAAAAAGAAATTGAGATAAAAGTATTTTAAAAAACTCTATAAAATTGAAATAGAAGTATTTGTCTACTTATATTTATTAATGAAACTTTTACTCAACTCATAACATGGATGAATGTACCTTATACAAAATAAATTAACCAAAGACACTGTATAGAACTAAACGCTATATAGATGTGGACAAATGCCCATCAAAATTGGCCAACAAATTCATCAATTTAGAACAACATGAGGTGTAAGGTAACCGAAAATACATCATAAGTGTAAGGTAACAGAAAATACATTATAGGTCTAAGGTAACCGAAAAAAATATTACATGATACTAGTGAAAAATTAATCGAAAATACACTATATGTGATAAAAAAATGGTAATGTTTGTATTAATAAAAATAAAACCCACTAGTCAGCTCTACAAAAGAGAGTCTGAACCAGGAGAGTTCGGCTCTGCAGAATGCTCTCCATTGTTCATGCACATTACACATTAAATAGAATACATGGTTTTAGGGAAGTTAGAACAGCATCCTAAGAAATAGAAACTAATTCCTATCCTAAGGTTACGTGAACCAACTCTACCTATTCTAGGATATTCTCCATTATCTTCAACACTCCCCCTTAATGGAGATTGGGTTCACATATATGCCTGACATCTCCCTAAACATTTGAAATTTAACATTTCCAAGAGGCTTAGTGAAAATGTCTGCAACTTATCACATGTATTACAATATTCCAAATGAATTTCTTTAGATTGCACTTTCTCCCTGGAAAAGTGAATTTGAATATCAATATGTTTTGTGTTTTTGTGAAACACCAGATTATTAGCAAGCTTGATTGAACTCTGATTGTCACATCTGATTCTTGTTGTGACTGTCTGTTCTTCCCCAACATCCTGGAGAAGTCTCCGCAGCCAAACCGCCTCACATGCTGCTGCACACATGGCTTGATACTCTACTTCTGTTGAAGACAAAGAGACTGTGTTCTACTTCTTGCTACTCCATGTGATCACCCTAGATCCAAGACTGAATGCATAACCTGTTATAGATTTGCGATCATCTACATTCCCTACCCAATCTGAATCTACAAATCCTACCAATCTAACATCAGAAGAGTCAATGTAAATAATTACATAATCTACAGTACCTTGTAGATACCTCAAAACACTTTTCTTGCATTTTAATGGCTTTCAAGTGGCTTAGATATAAATTGGCTTAGCACACTGACTGCATAAGCCAAATCAGGTCTAGTGGTGGTTAGGTAGATTAGACTCCCAACCAGCTGTCTGTAAAGTGTTGCATCCGCCGCTTTTGACCATCCTCACACTGCAGTTTGGTGTTCTGCTGCAATGGTACCTGTGCAAGCTTACACTAATCCATTCTAAACTTTTCTAACAGGCTTTTGACATACTTTGCTTGGGACAGAAATGTTTGACCTGAATCTCTCCAGATTTCAAGACCTAAACAATATTTGAGTTCACCGAGATGCTTCATCTCAAACATCTGTGACATTTGTTGCTTGATTTCATCAATTAGATACGTAGCATCACCTATAATTATCAAATCATCTACATATAATGAAATCAATACTACGCACCCTTGTTCATCTTTCATGGTGTAAATATTAGGGTCATTCTTGCTTCTATTATAGTCAGCTTGTAGAAAAAATGAATCAATTTTCTCATACCATGACCTGGAAGCTTGATTCAGTCCATAAAGTGCTTTCTTTAGCCTACAGACTAATTGTTTTTTTCCTTTCTCAGCAAACCCTTCTGGTTGCTCTAGATAAACCTCTTCTTTTAGTTCTCCATTCAAAAATGTAGACTTTACATCTAGTTGGTGCATCATCCAATGTTTCTTAGTAGCTAAAGTGATTAACATTCTGATAGTGCTCAATTTAGCTACAAGGGTGAAGGTTTCTTCATAGTCTATCCCTTCTTTTTGTGATTACCCCTTTGCAACCAACCTAGCTTTAAGTTTCTCTATAGTTCCATCTACATTAATTTTCGGTTTATATAACCATTTACAATCTATGGTCTATTTTCCTCTTGGAAGTTCAACCAATTCCCAAGTGTTATTTCTGATTATTGAATCATATTCCTGTTCCATGGCTGTTTTCCATTCACTACTTTCATTTGCTTCTTTATAACTAGACAGTTCAACTACATTCATCATACTAGTTATAAAAGCATTTTCCCTATATCTTGTAGGCATTTGAGCTTTCCTACCTGATCTCCTGAGTGATGGAGTAGTGGTTTCAAACATTATTTCTTCATGTTGTTGTTGTTGTTGTTGTTGTTCATCCTCTACCTTTGTTTGTTGTTGACCCTGATTGTTCTCTTCTTCTTATTCCTCAAAGTACAAAATGTCCCATCCATCATAGTGCTCATCAAGTTCTTCATTATCCTGCTCATGGAATTTAACATCTCCACTAACAAAAATCTTGTGAGTAGAGGGATTAAATAATCAGTATGCTTTATATAATGAACAATACCCTATAAAAGTACATATGATGGCTTTTGAGTCTAATTTTCTTCTACATTCCTTTGGTATGTGGGCAAATGATTTACATCCAAATATCCTTAAGTGTTTTACTACAGGCTTATATCCATATAGTGCCTCAAAAGGAGTTTTAGACTCAAGACTTCTTGTAGGACTCCTATTTTTTAAATAGACAATATTTCTTCAGCCCAAAAACCATTTGAAAGATTCTTACCTTTAAGCATACTTCTAGCACACTCCACCAGAGTTATGTTCTTCCTTTCTGTTACTCTATTCTGTTGTGGAGTATGGGGTACTTTAAACCGCTACAAAATTCCATGATCTTCACAATATCTGATGAGTTCATCCTTCCTGTATTCTCCCCCTTAATCAGAGCGGAGATTTTTTATCTGTTTCCCTATTTGTCTTTCAATCATATTTTTAAACAGCTTAGAGTATTTGAATGTATGATTCTTCTTAATTAAGAAATACACCCAAGAAAACTTGGTACAGTCATCAATAAACAATAGAAACTATAGTGCACCTCCTAACGATTTTGTCTGCATGGGAATTCTTTTCTATATCCCTCTGTTTCTTTTCTACTCTAACAGGGAATTCTTCTCTATGCATTTTTCCTAAAGTACATGCATGACAGTCATTATGTACTTGCTTTAGCATAGGAATATCTCTTACCATTTCCTTCTTTTGTAGTAACAGCAAATCATTGTAGTTGATGTGGCCGAATCTTTGATGCCAAAGCTCTTCTATAGTCAGGCTCGTTGTTGTCAATGCTCAAATTGGTGTAGGTCTCACATCCAACTTATACAGTCCTCTTGTTCGAATTCCTGTAGCAATTGTCTTCATGCCATCTAGTAGATCTTCAATGTAGTAGTTAGATTTTAAAAATTCAACTTTCAAATCTTGATTTGTAATCATAGATACATAAATCAAGTTCTTTGTTATATCAGGCACATACATTACATTATAAATTTGTTTGATATTACCATCAGGTAGAATAAAAAAACCTTTCCCACACCCTTTGATTTGATGGCTTCTGTCATCACCTAGGTAGATCTGTGTGCCTTCGTTGATTTCCTTAAAATTCTTCAGCCAGTGCTTATTCCCTAACGTGTGTGTTGACGGTCCTGAGTCTACATACCATATGTCGACATCAACATTTTCATCACGATTTGCCATGAACAATCTTAAATTCTGCACCTAATCACCATTCGCGAGATGACCTGCATGTCTTTTCGGCTTCTGTTGTTCTTCATGATACTTCTTTTTCCTACACTCCCTAGCAATGTGACCCAATTTTTCCACAATAAAAACATTTAGTTTCAGATTAGTTTTTATTTGGATGCATACCTTTAGTCAGATTTGGCCATTTATGTGAACTTGCTTCGTTTTGCTATTGTAGACCTCCTTTCCCTTTGTAGAAATTTTTCTTCGCCATCAATGCAAGATCGGCACTCTGGGGCTTCAAAGTCAATCTCCTCCCTTCTTCCTGCATCAGTATACTTGTCAGCTCTTCAAAATGCGAGATCTTTTCTCTAGTATTTATCCCAGTGATGAACATATGATAATCATCAGTGACACCATTCATCGTAATGTTCACAAGATCTGTATCGTCCATTGTATGACCAATATCTGATAATTTGATTTTCAGATCCTTAATCCTTGCTATGAATGAAGCAATTGTTTCATTATCCTCCATCTTCATGAATAGGATCTTACTCTTGAGGAACAGAAGACGATTTGAATTCATGATCTCGTACAATTCCTTCAGAATTCCCCAGATCTCGTTAGCAGACTTACCTTCTCTGATGTGCAGTATAATACAATATTTTATTGACATCTTTAACATTATCCTTGCTCTACTTTCTCATTTCTCCCAATCTGGCACCGATGTTGATCCAGCCACGGGCCTTGGCTCATCCCCATTCGTGATCGACCAAGCACTCTGCACTTCTAGCAGAGTCTGCATCTTGAATTTCCAATTTGCATAACTGGAACCATCGACCTCGTTATGATCGTTCATGCATATTTTTATTCATCTTGGCAATTTAGAAGAAAAAAAATTCAACAAGTAATAGATGTTAAATTTACCCCGGATTTGTAACAAAGATAGATCACTAATCTTCAATGTTGTTTGATCTCGCAGCACATGCGCAAATCACCGTGGTTTTCTTCTCAACCTCTAGAAAACCTTATCTTGTTAGCTACAGCCTTGTTATTGGCTTTCCCATGCAGCCTCAGCCTTGTTATTGGCTTCCCTGATCGTCGCAGAATTGTCTGTCTTTTCTGCGACGTCGTTGGAGCTATACATGTCTTTCTTGCGACGAACAACAACGAAAAATATTAGCGGAGTGCTACAGTGACCTCGTCGCAGAGGTACACTTATAACCAACAATGATTTTGGAATCGTCGTCGTTATCTACCTTACAACTGCGATGATCTCGGTTCAAAGACCACCCACCAGCCAGCATACAAGTTCCTCAGCCCTAACGCTCTGATACCATGATAAAAAATGGTAATGTTTGTATTAATAAAAATAAAACCCACTGGTCAGCTCTACGAAAGAGAGTCTGGCTCTGCATAATGTTCTCCATTGTTCATGCACATTACACATTAAATAGAATACATGGTTTTAGGGAAGTTAGAACAGCATCCTAGGAAATAGAAACTAATTCCTATCCCTAGGTTACGTGAACCAGCTTTACCTATTCTAGAATATTCTCCATTATCTTCAACAATATAAAACTAGTCAAATGCCCATCAAACCCATCAACATTGACTAGAAACCACTTTCCTTCTATCAACATTGACCACAAAACAGCCCAAAAAAAAAAAAAAAAAAATAACATTAGCCACAAAACAACCAAAAAATTTTGACATTGACCTACTAATAGCCAAAACATTTTATCCGTCCTTTTAAGTAAACCGACTACCTGCTACCTACTAATAGCCAAAAACATTTTATCCTAATAGCCAAAACATTTTATCCTTCCTTCAAGTAAACCGACTACCTACTAATAGCCACGACTACCTTTTTATCCTTCCTTCAAGTAAACCGACTACCTACTAATAGCCAAAACATTTTATCCGACTACCTACTACGTACTAATAGCCAAAACATTTTATCCGACTACCTACTACGTACTAATAGCCAAAACATTTTATCCTTCCTTCTAACCTACTAGAAGTAGCCAAATATCCAATAACATTAACAACCAAATGAATTAACCCCTAATACAAAAAAAATTAACACCTTATATCAAAAAAATTATTAATTGAAAATATCTCATTGAAGTGAAAATTAATATTAATTGAAAATATCTCATTGAAGTGAAAATTAATATTTAACTATTAAAGTGAAAATTAAAATTTATCTTAATACCGAAGAAAACTAATTTTCTTAATTAAAAAAAAATACCTTTAAATAAATTATTTTTTTAATCACTATACTAACATTATAATTTTTTTATTTATTTTTAAATTAACACTATTTTTAAATTAATGTGTTATTTTAAACTGAAATGTTGGCCAAGGTGGATAACAAAATTAGGGTTATTTTAAACTGAAATGTTGACAAAGGTGAATGGTTATTGCAAAAAAAACATGTGAAAACGAATTTAAGAAAAACAAAAACCTAAACACTTTTAAATAAATTTAAAAGTTTTATAAACATTAAATCTAGCCTTATAGCATTATAATCTTTTAGTTATTTTTAAATTAATGTGTTAATTTAAATTTAAATTGAATTGTTGAGAAAGGTGAAAGGTTTTCCTTATGATACTCATTGCCCATTGATACAATGCTAATAATTTTTATGGGCTGAAACATTCGTTCATTGCCCATTGATACAATGCTAATAATGCTAATACTTTTTATGGGCTGAAATATTCATTCGTTGCCCATTGATACAATGCTAATAATTTTAATGGACTGAAACATTCATTCCAAGATTTCAGCCCATAAGAGTATTTTTGTCACGTCTTGCTTTTAAAATTAAAACGTTCAAAACTGTTTTCATCGTCGAAGAATTTCTGGAAAAGATTTTAATGAAACTGGTTGAACTATTTGACAAAAACCATATAACAGAAAATAACAAATTACATAAAAACACCATGATAAGGAACAACAAAACTCCAAAGTTGAATAAATGTCTCCATAGTGAAGTGAACCAAACAGAAAGTTGACACCGACACAACCAGAAAGTTGACACCGACACAAAAGCGCAAGTATATACAGAGTCTCCATCCTACTCATAATATTTTCTGTCAAACTGTGGCGTCGATGCTCTCTCAGTTCAATGATCCTCCCATCAGTTAATTCTGGCTGGCGAAGGCATCATGCAGTTCCTTAACCCACCATTCCATCACACTTACCCTACCTCTGACCTCAGGTCTACAACTACAAACTTCTTTCCAAATCCGGAAAACACGTCTTTGCTCATAGAGCGGGAGTGTTTCAGCTACATTAACTAATCCTGTCTCCAATGTCTCCATATCCTTTGGATTGTTAATGAAGCTCACCATAGTGCCGAGCCAATTTGATAGAAAGGAAACGCGAATGGATGTGGGGCTAATTATCTCTCCATTACCCAGAGGTGTAAGAAAACCATTCATTAGAATATCTATCGTGTCCCTTACTACAACATTGATTATGTCTTTTGCACTGTCGTCCGTTACAAGATTTATTGAGTCTCGGAGGGAGGCATCTTCCGCCAACATTTTGAAGACCGTTCCAAACAATTCCCGATCACAGCGCCGAATGAGGTTCACTAACCACAACAGGTTACCCCAAGCATAAGCGATACTCAAACTATCTGTGTTTTTAATTTCACTTTTTGTGTACTGGATGTTGGAATCAAACGCTTTCACAAGTACACGCTTGCACGTATCCACAACAGCCGAGGGTGCATCTGTGGGCTCAAAGTAGCGCACTATAGATTCCGCAACTACATTTCGATACGCTACATCATCCCAAAATTCTGAACAACATAAAAGTTGAAAAAAAAAACCAGGTGGAACATTGAAAACTGAAATGGTAACCAACATTTCTTGTAGAGACTCCTCTAGAAACTCTAAACCCTGATTAATATCGGAGTTACCTATGTTCATGCCAAGTCTAGCAGCTAACTCAATGGGTAAAGTATTCAATTGCAGAGACGACAGCAGGTTACGCAGTTCGGCTCTTTGCGCTGGAGTCCAACGAACCGCATTCAAATATTCCATACACTCAGTCACGCACTCATGAAACATTAGTTGAGCAGCCACAGGAAGAATATCGAGGGCATCGTCCACACTGGCTAAACAAAACCGCTTGGTTGCTGCTTGAGAAGAATACATGAAGCGAATGCATTTAATATACTTGTCCAAACAATGAGTACTTGTTACTCTGATTGGAATAGGCCGTTGCTTATCCAAAGCCCAGCGCTCCGATAGCATGGTTTCATAAAAATCACATTTTCTCAAAACTTGGGAATGAAGATACAGTGGGTTTTCTTCATATTCTGCGCCCTCTGAATCGAATAACCATAATATTATATCAGCAGTGTTCTTCTCTCCGAATTTCAGCAGCTGCTTGCCCATTGTGATATGGTATAACACATGCTCTGCTTCACTGATTTTGAATGAACCCCCTCATTTTTTATATTGCAGTTCACCAGAATGCCACGGAAGCGGAACAGTGCAAGATGTCATTTTTTCCTGATGTCTAGCCAGTTTGCGTGACATTTACTTGACAGAGAAGCTCAAGTTCAGTCGGTCGACGTTTACTTGACACACGCTCAAGTTCAGGGGATTGATTCGAGGTGATGTATTTTATGTTTGTATATGCCGTGTGGAAGATCGTTTATTACGAATATTTGGAGTATGTGATTATATCCAAATATTTCCCGTCTTGGCCGGCTAAAAAGCAAACACTGAAATCAAACCAAACAATTTTTATGATTTTTTATGTGTTTTAGGTTCTTTTGTTTATTGGTCTGAAAACCATACACTATAAAATCAAACTAAATATGTTGTATTTTTTTGGTGTTTTTGGTACACCGAAATTTATATTAAAAATTCAACTTTTTATTTGTCATGTGTTTTTGGTTTTTTTTTGGGTTATTATATTGGAGAAGAAATATTAATTCATGGTTTTTTTTATTAGATTGAAGAATAAATATTAATTCACAATAGCATGTTATTATTAAAATTGTGTTAGAATTAATGAGTTTGAATGTTTTTTTTGGAATAGTTTAATTTCTTGTGGTTTTCATTTTTAATGGATTAAAGAAGAAATATCAATTCACAAAAGGATGTTATTATCAAAATTGTTTTAGGTTTTATAGAGTTTGAACATTCTTTGGAATAGTTTAATTCCCTAAGGTGATTTCCATCTTTAACTCCTCCGCATTAGATTTGAACCCAACATCTTTGAACCTAACATTGGGGGGCATAATTGTGTTGATTAACTCGGCCAATGAATTTTTTTTTTCACTTGGAAATTATTTTTATATTTCGTATGAGAATATAGACCTCATCATGTCACTTGTGGGAATTGTAGTAATTGAACCTGAGTGGGGAAAATCCTCCAAAACTACCCAAGATAGACCTAATTAACTATTTATTAAGTATGTTATTTTTAGGGAAAATATCTTAGTTGGAGTAGTTTGGTGAACAAATTGTTTCTCCAACTATGTGAGTTCATGTTGTAATTAGCCAATTTATAAAATAATTGTATCTCAATATTTATATATAGTATAATAAATATATAATAGCTAAATTACTTAGCCACGAACCCAGTGAAATTAGTTAGTAGCAAAGCTCATGACAAAGTGATTCATTCTTCAATAAAGCTGATCACGCAGAGTCCTTGAAATAATTATACAAACAAAGAACTATAGTTAATGGCAAGCATAGTGACTTCAGAGCTTCTAACAAAGTTATTCATATTTGAGTTCTTAAAATAATTATATCAGTCTAGATCTATTTAAATTCTTGATCTACCAAGTGCTCATAGGGATCAAAACTCTGGACCTAGACTGTTTTATAATTAATTATAAAAATGATTATTAATTTTGTATTTTATAATTTACTTTATTCTTATTTTTAGTTTTATGTAATTTAACCAAGTCAAAACTAATTTTATTATAATTATCATATTATTTTTAATTTATTTTTAGTTTTATTTTCTATTTTTATTTTTCACGGTCAAATGTTACATTACATTACATTATATTATCTCTTGGAATAAATTTTTAACTTTTTATATTGTTTAATTTAATCTTACATTTAATGTTATAAACATTTACACCACCTACATCTTCCACACAGTGTAAACATTAATTGGAAGCCTAATTAGTTGAAGCCTTTTTTTTATAAATTAAAACCTAAATAATAGATCTACCTAAAACATAAAAGTCTTTCTAATCAGACTTATCCCAAAATAATAATTAATTAATAATAATAATAATAATAATAATAATTAACATTAAAAAATGGTCTCATGAGCTTGAGGTTGGATGCATGCATTGCTTTTAGTATATCCTATGCATCCTCCCCATTAAGGTGAATTGTTTACTTGTACCTTTTTTATAAATCCTATCCAATCCTCCTTTTGAGGTTTTTTAACTGGATTGGAAGAGATTTAATTGGAAAATATTTTCTTGATCGATATCATATCACACGTTTAAGTACTAATCACTTTGCATCGATATCATAGCACAAGTTTAAGTAGTCATCAATTTTCACAAACAAAATAAATCGAGGATAATAAATAGAAACCACCTCATAATTATAAATAATTTTCCTTTTAAATAACATGGATGACAAGATTGTCTTTAACTTTTAGAGATAAGTATCATTGGTCGATGAGGTTGATAATTCAAACTAAAATATACTTCTTCTTCCAATTAGTTTCCTTGTTTTTAATGACACACTCTTGTTTGATCCCGTGTTATTTATGACATGCTTCTTCTTTAGTTTTCCATGTTGTTTATGACACATCAAGATTGTGTCCATTTGAATAAAGTACAACCACTTGCTCCCATACATGTTTAGTAAAAAAATATTTTATTAACAAAATATAACATAATCTTATTATGTATTTCAATAAAAATTACATTATCGATCAAGTGAAAAATGCATTATTGATCAAATAAGTGTTTTTGTAAAAATTGCATTACTAACCCAATAGAAATATAGATAAGTGACTTTGTAATCTTAGATCTCTAATGAAATTGATTTAAGTGATTTTGTAAAGTACCTGACATTAATTTCTCTATAATCTTTCGTTTTTTGCTTTTAAATAAGTAAGAAAGTGACTTTGTAATTTTAGATGATTAATGATGTTTATTTATGTTTGATATTTATCTATTTAAATTTTGACCATTCTCATCTCACTTCTTCGTAAGATAAGTGACTTCATAATCTACTTCTCTTCTAAGTGACTTTGTAATCTTTAAGTGACTTTATAATCTATTATAATCTACTTCTGTTCTAAGTGACTTTGTAATCTTAAAATGACTTTGTAATCTTAAAGGATAAAAGTAAGCAAAAAAGGTCAAAACGGAAGTGATATAGTTTTTCATGACACCGTACAAAATGATACAATTCTCATTCTGACTGAGTATTTTAACTATGCTCAGTATTTTCTTTTTTAGAATGAGGACCTTTTCATAAACACTGAGAATTTTAATTGTGTTCAGTGTTTTCTTTTTTCTTTCGTAAAGTATCCTTGTCTTTAAAAAATTCATAGCTCTTACTATAAAAATGATATTTTTCATCAAAAATTATATCTCACCTCGTCCATAAATTACAAAGTTATCGTTCATGAACAAACAAAAGGATGTTGTTTCTTTATTTGCATAAAAGGGGATTACTCAGAACATTACTTCACTTCCTAATAGATGTATTATTGTAATACCCCATTTGGTCCATAAATTGCAAATGTATTGTTGATGAATGAATAGAAAGGATGAGGGAATGTTGTTTACTCTTTTGTGTAAAGGGGGGTTGATAAAAGAGAATTACTTCACCTCCTAAGAGATGTATTATTAAAAATAATGCCCCATTTGATCCATAAATTGCAAAGTTAGAATTTATGTATAAATGGAAGGATGAGAACATATCGTTTCCTCTTTATTTTTTTTATCAGT
>APFE030993073.1:135402-145458 GCA_000404065.3 Pinus taeda
GGACTTGACAGGGTTAGTTTTTGTGATCCTACTATATGGTTGTGGACTTGACAGGGTTAGTTTTGGTGATCCTACTATAGTGAAAAAATATGTTAGGCATGCTTAATTAGGTCAATTTTTTTAATTAGATTGTGCTACTGTAATATATGATGGTGTTTTTCGTATTAGTTCAAGGGGTTGGTTTACTTTTTTACATGCTACAATCACTCTCCTTTTCTTTTATAGACACATTTGGCATGGTTTCTAGAGCCTTATTTAGAGATATTTTTGTTGGTATCGACCTGGATATGGATGCTCAAGTAGAATTTGGAGCATTCCAAAAATTGGGAGCTCCAACTAGTAAAAGACAAGTGGTATGATATGGCTCCTTTCTCTTCTCTAATCAATATTAGTACAAAATTTATCTCCATAATTGTAAATTATGATCAAATCTATGAAGCAATTGGTTTATTACGTCTTTGTTGGTATCGACCCTACAGATATTCCTTTTCATTATTTTCTTCTAAGAACCACCCAAAGTTTCGACTAAAGGGGGGAAATAATTTTACTTCTCCAAATATTCATTCTTTCTCTCCCTCCCATCAAAGAAAGAAAGACCTTCCTAAGAATCACCTTCCCCTATAGGGAAGGTCATTCTTTTAATTATGCCTCATGAATCTTAAAAGGATCCCTAAGTTGTTTGAAGGGTTGCCCAAAGGCGGTGTATAGGGTGTAACCAATAAAGCATACAAGTAAAGAATATATGGAGATGGTGACTCAGGTTGCAGTTTCCATTATTAGTTGATCCCAATATCATGGTATTTTTACCATATCATAACAAAGTTAAAAAATATCAACCAATGCAATAGTTTCTATGGCTATATAGACCATTGACACTTCCAAAACCACACCAAGATCAACCAGTGTAGGAAGGTCCTTAAAATAGCTTAATTCATAATATGGTAAAGTAGCTCCTAGATGGGGAACTACTCCTATTATAGGTTTTGCAATGGCTCTATTTATAGTATTCTTATATGTCATCTTGGAGATTTATAATTTTTCAGTTTTATTGGATGGGATTCTGGTTAGTTGGGGCTAGAGGAACTCCAAAATTCACCTAGTGAGTTCTTGAAGGAAAAAAAAATAACTAGGGGGATTTCAAACCTAGACCAAATAGTGGCTTTGAGTTTTTAACTTATCTTGTTCCAATGGTTTGACTGTGTAATTACTTTTCTCTAATGATTTTTTGAATACTTTCCCTCATTAACCACAACCTTGCTTCTAGTGTCTTTCCATCATCCATGCTTGCCCAAGCATGTCGCAGATCACACTTCTTTTGTTTCGTTGATGTATCCCTCAACATAGCATGTCCATAACATAAAATTGGGCATAATATAATCACATAATATCAATTTATATCCACATGATACTAACCTTATAGATCTATCAGGGCTACTCTTCCCACTTGATTCCTCATAAACCAATAACCTCTTCATGCCATTCACTTGCATAAGAAATCATTCCCCCACAAGAATGATCTTTGGAAGCTTGTCATAAAATGGAATTCATACATACATACATTTATACATATAAACATCAACATAAAATAATCATGATCCCTGATGACCCTATCATACAATGGCATACATATGTACATAGACCTCAGGATAATCATGATCACAACATAATTACCAGATATCATAAGGTCTAGGTTAAGAGAACTCCCTTTATTCATGCACAACATTGAGAATGACAGTTCCCAACATAGCCAAGGCATCTAACACCTCAAATCCATTCACTTTACCTTTCCTATTATCTTTATCATGATTTTCCTACCACCATCCATTTATCCCAATGGAACCAACCAATCCAACTGATTGTCACACTCTTGCCTTCAACTTCCCTTAAACATGCATTGGGTTTCATCTAAGTTTTATCCCTAATGACCCTGTCAGACAAAAACATACATACATACATGTATATAAACATTATCATGAAACCATCGTGATTTCTAACGACCTTGTTAGATAATGTGATACATACATACATGTATACATATATAGACCTTAGGCTAATCATGATCACAACATAATTACCAGATATTATAAGGTCTAGGTTAAGAGAACTCTGTTTATTCATGCACAACATGCACAAAATTGAGAACAACATATCCCTACATAGCCAAGGCATCTGATGCCTCAAATCCATTCACTTTTCCTTTCCTGTTATCTTTCTCATAACTGTCCTACCACCATCCATTTATCCCAATGGACCCAACCAATCCAACTTACTGTCATACTCTTGCCTTCAGTTGCCCTTACGCATGCATCGGGCTTCATCTGAGTCTTACAATACATGTTGTGTTTCATTCATCTCTCCCAAAGCTCCATTAACTTTCCTCTTTCCCAAACCAAATCTTAATATCGTCAAAACAAAAGGCAATAACAACAAGTAAACCATGAAAAACCAATAATAATATGACACCGCAAAAAAGTGGTATGGTCATACACTAGACATAAGGAAAACTGCAAGTCAAGCGCAAAAAAAGTCATGAAGCACTAAAAGCACAAACTAGAAATAGACACCATTACTCAACCCCATGGTTCCCAATGCTTCCAAGAGAAACCTCAACTTGAGCCTTCTTCAAGATTTCATGGCATTCTCTTTTGTCATGCAATCCCCTGTATCATATTGTCAAAACCACATAATTGTCAGTGTATAAATAAATATAACAACATACCAATTATCTTACCTTCCTATGCCAAGCACGTTGCCTTGTAATTGAAGACATCCATTCAATCTCTCGGGGACTCCAATTCCCTTGACAGATCCAACAATAACTAGAAATTAGCTAATATACATGTCAAATGCATATTCATGAATATAACACATATCCACATAATCTCAAATAATATCAAGGTTAAGAAAACTTCTTGTATTCATGTTTGGAGTTGTGGTTTCCAAACATAGCCAAAGAAATTCTCACCCAATTCATTTATTTTACTTTTTCCTTGCTGCAATCGATTTTTACTATGTATTGTTACTTCACCCAACTATTAGTTATGTATCAAATATTACGTTGTCATTCCAATACCAAGCATGTGGCTCTGCAAATGTTCACACATCCCAAAGATCAAGGCATCATATCTATTAATTTTTGTAAACATTTCTACAAATCTAGCTTTGATACCATGTATAAATTGTGGTGTATATTTGCAACTGCTCATGAAGTTTTACTTAAATTAACAAGACACCAACCTAATATATTGCTCTGTATAATTTATTTCACCATCTAGAACACAAATCATAAACATGCAAAAGAAAACATTCACATGCAGAAAGATTTAGCTATATGAAAGAAATCTGCTAAAAACCCCGATGCATGCTTGCATCAATCTAATGAATAAAGGTGTATTACAATTGCTTTCCTTAAGTGAGCACAACCTTCAAGTGCATAACCTATCTCTCTACTGACTGAGAAGCTCTGACATAGACTTAGTCAATTTCAGCCTCTACTTAAGCCCCTATTTTCTTGAGCAATTCCTGAGGAAATAGGCCCCTATTATTTAGGAATTTCTTCCAAAATGCTTGTGTAATTCCTTAGGGTTGATCACTTGACCAATACAATTAA
This sequence comes from Pinus taeda, assembly GCA_000404065.3. Taxonomy (NCBI): domain Eukaryota; kingdom Viridiplantae; phylum Streptophyta; class Pinopsida; order Pinales; family Pinaceae; genus Pinus; species Pinus taeda. The sequence continues at coordinate 139,013 of APFE030993073.1, forward strand.
TTATACACTCAATGTAGTATATAATTAATTTTACATTGCCTTAGAATATCCACCCCAACTAGAGAACTCAAATTCACTCAAATTCTCTGCATGCATTAGTTATTTTGGGTTGATTAATCAATTAACAATTAACTAGTTGATTGAAGATCTTGGTTGAAGTTCCACTTCCACAACTTTACCTCCCCTAGTTCCTCTGACAGTTAAAACCAGCTAAACTAACCATAACTCAATTTAGCTTGAATATATTGCTACAAACGAACAATCAAACATACTACACTGTCAAATAAGACATCTAAAGGCATCTGTGGGCTCAAAGTAGAGCACTATAGATTCCGCAACTATATTTCGAGACGCTATATCATCCCAAAAATGTGAACAAAATAAAAGTTGAAAAAAAAAAACCAGTTGGAACATTGGAAACTGAAATGGTAACCAACATTTCTTGTAGAGACTCCGCTAGAATCTCTAAACCCTGATTAATATCGGAGTTACCTAGGTTCATGCCAAGTCTAGCAGCTAACTCAATGGGTAAAGTATTCAATTGCAGAGACGACAGCAGGTTACGCAGTTCGGCTCTTTGCGCGGGAGTCCAATGAACCGCATTCAAATATTGCATACACTCACTCACGCACTCATGAAACAATAGTTGAGCAGCCACAGGAAGAATATCGAGGAAAATATCAGCAGTGTTCTTGTCGCCGAATTTCAGCAACTGATTGCCCATTGTGATATGGTATAACACATGCTCTGCTCACTGATTTTTTATATTGCAGGGCACCAGAATGCCACGGAAGCGTTGTAGTGCATGATGTCATTTTTTTCTAATGTCTAACCAGTTTGCGTGACATTTCCTTGACATTGTTTATTGGTCTAAAAACCATACACTATAAAATCAAACTAAATAATTTATTTGTGTGGTGTTTTTGGTTTTTTTTCAGTTTATTGGATTGGAGAAGAAATATTAATCCATGATAGGCTGCTATCACAACAATTACATTTATTATAAAATTAAATTAAATATTTTTTATTTGTTATCTGTTTTTTTGTTTTTTGTTTATTGGATTGAAGAAGAAATATTAATTCATAATGGGATGTTAACACCAAAATTATGTTAGATTAGATGAGTTTGAATATTCCTTGGAATAGTTTAATTACGTCAAAGTGGCTTCCATCTTTAATAGATTGAAGAAGAAATATCAACCCACAAAAGGATGCTATCACCAAAATTGTGTGAGGCTCTATACTTCAAATCTCATGACAAAGTTATTCATTCTTCAACAAAGCTAATCAGGCATAATCCTTGAAATAATTATACAAATAAAGAACTATAGTTAATGGTTAGTAGGGTGATGTTAGTAAGTAGAAGACACAATGCCTTCAGAACTTCTAACAAAGTTATTCATATTTGAGTCCTTAAAATAATTATATAAGTCTAGATCTATTCTAATTCTTGATTTATCAAGGGCCAGTAGGGATCAAATCTCCTTTCACGCTAAAAGAGGTTTGCATCGAGAATTGTTCCTCTTGGCTTCGGATGTTCTACGTTAAGATGGATATAGACTAGTTTTATAATTAATTATGATTATAATTATTAATTTTATATTTTATAATTTACTTTATTCTTATTCTTAATTGTATGTAATTTAACCAAATAAAAATCTTTTATTAATACTTATCATTATTAATTTTTTAATTTTATTTTTGAATTTTATTTTAGTTTTAGTTTTATTTTATTTTCACCTAGTCAAAATGTTTACATTACATAACATCATCTCTAGGCAATTACTTTTAACTTTTTATTATTTTTTAATTGAGCCCACATGTAAATGTTTATAAACATTTACCCCACTACATCTCCCTGTAGTGTAAGCTAAATTGGATAGCCTAATTGATTGAAGCCCCATTTTTTAGGTCAAACCTAGATAATTGGGTCGACTAAGCATGAGGCCCCTTTTGATGGGCCTTCCTAAGAGTATTAATATGAAAAGGAAAAAAAAAATGAAAATAACATAGAGAAAAGGTATGTTCGTCATACCTTTTGTGACTTGTTTGGGAATAAAGGATCATGGAGTGGATAGAACATCACCATAGAAACAGAAATAATCATGGTATTTGGAGTTATGAAGGTGTGGTCAAGGTACCTATCATGTTTTCTAGTCTTTGCTTTTTGGCAGCTACCTGGCATTGGATATATTGGGATTTGGAAATATTTTTTGATGAACGTACGAGAAAACTTTGTTTATATTTTCCAAAATTATTTGGAATTCCTTTATTTCTCTCAAGAGTAGCTCGTTTCAGATTTGGAGAATTTCATGTAACGGGTTTGTATGGTCCTGGGATATGGGCGTTTGATCTTATGAATTAACTCGAAAAATACAACTAGTAGATCCAACATGGGGAGTTGAAGGTTTTCATCCTTTTGTTCCAAGAGGAATAGATTCACATCATATAACAGTAGGTATATTGGGTATATTAGCAGGTTTATTCCATCTCAATGTTTCTCCTCCTCAATGTTTATACGTATGATTAGGCATGGGGAATATTAAAATGGTCCTATCCAACATTATTTTTGTTATGTTTTTGTGGCTTTCATTGTTGTTGGGACCATATGGTATGGCTCTGCAACTACTCCAGTCAAATTATTTGGTCTCACTCGTTACCATTGGGATCATGGATACTTTTAATAATAAATATATCGATGGGTTCATGTCGGTCTGACTAAAAAATTGAGCCTATCAGAAGCTTGGTCCAAAATTCTCAAGAAACTCACTTTTTATGATTACAGTTGTAATAATCCAACTGAAGGGGGGTTATTTAGAGCAGGTACGGTGGAGAGTTGAGATGGAATAGTCGTTGGTTTGTTAGGAAACCCTATCTTCAAAGGTAAGGAGGGAAGTGAGCTTTTTTTACATCGTATACCTACCTTTTTCAAAACATTTCCAGTAGTTTTCATAGACAAAGAAGGAATTGTGAAAGTGAATGCTCCTTTAGGAGGGTTGAATCAAAGTATAGTGTTAAACAAGTGGGCTTAATTGTTGAGTTCTATAATGGTGGACTTGACAGGGTTAGTTTTTGTGATCTTACTATATGGTGGTGGACTTGACAGGGTTAGTTTTGGTGATCCTACTATAGTGAAAAAAAATATGTTAGGCATGCTTAATTAGGTGAAATTTTTTAATTAGATTGTGCTACTCTAAAATATGATGGTGTTTTTCGTAGTAGTTCAAGGGGTTGTTTTACTTTTTTACATGCTACATTCACTCTCCTTTTCTTTTCTGGAACACATTTGGCATGGTTCTAGGACCTTATTTAGAGATATTTTTTTTTGTATCGACCTGGATTTGGATGCTTGAGTAGGAATTTGGAGCATTCCAAAAACTGGGAGCTCCAACTAGTAAATGAAAAGTGGTATGATATGGCTCCTTTCTCTTCTCTAATCAATATTAGTACAAAAGTTATCTCCATAATTGTAAATTACCATCAAATCTATGGAAGCATTGGTTTATACATTCTTGTTGGTATCGACCCTACAGATATTCCTTTTCATTATTTTCTTCTAAGAACCACCCAAAGTTTCGACTAAAGGGGGGAAATAATTTTACTTCTCCAAATATTCATTCTTTCTCTCCCATTAAAGAAAGAAAGACCTTCCCAAGAATGACCTTCCCCTATAGGGAAGGTCATTCTTTCAATTATGCCTCATGAATCTTAAAAGGATCCCCTAAAGTTGTGTAAAGGGTTGCCCAAAGGCGGTGTATAGGGTGTAACCAATAAAGCATACAAGTAAAGAATATATGGAGATGGTGACTCAGGTTGCAGTTTCCATTATTAGTTGATCCCAATATCATGGTATTTTTACCATATCATAACAAAGTTAAAAAATATCAACCAATGCAATAGTTTCTATGGCTATATAGACCATTGACACTTCCAAAACCACACCAAGATCAACCAGTGTAGGAAGGTGCTTAAAATAGCTTAATTCATAATATGGTAAAGTAGCGCTTGGATGGGGAACTACTCCTCTTATAGGTTTTGCAATGGCTTTATTTGCAATATTCTTATATGTTATCTTGGATATTTATAATTTTTCAGTTTTATTGGATGGGATTCCGATTAGTTAGGGCTAGAGGAACTCCAAAATTCACTTGGTGATCTCTTGAAGGAAAACAAAGAACTAAGGGATTCAAACCTATACCAAATAGTGGCTTTGAGTTTTTAGCTTATCTTGTTCCAATGGTTTGATTATGTAGTTATTTTTCTCTAAGGATTTTTCAAATATTTTCGCTCATTAACCACAACCTTGCTTTTAGTGTCTTTCCATCATCCATGCTTGTCCAAGCATGTCGCAGATCACGCTTCTTTCATTTCACTGATGTATCCATCAGCATAGCCTATCCATAACATAAAATTAGGCATAATATAATCACATAATACCAATTCATATCCACATGATGCTAACCTCATAGATCTATCAGGGCTTCTCTTCCCACTTGATTCCTCATAAACCAAGAACCTCTTCATGCGATTCACTTGCATAAGAAATCATTCGCCCACAAGAATGATCTTTAGAAACTTATCAGAAAATGGAATACATACATACATATATACATATAAACATCAACATAAAGCAATCATCATCTTTGACGAACCTATCATACAATGACATACATACATACATGTATACATATATAGACCTCAGGATAATCATGATCACAACATAATTCCAGATATCATAAGGTCTAGGTTAAGAGAAATCCTTTTATTCGTGCACAACATTGAGAACGATAGTTCCCAAGATAGCCAAGGCATCTGACATGTCAAATCCATTCACTTTACCTTTACTATTGTTTTTATCATGATTTTCCTACCACCATCCATTTATCCCAATGGACCCAACCAATCCAACTGATTATCACACTCTTTCCTTCAACTTCCCTTAAACATGCATCAGGCTTCATCTGAGTCTTATCCCTGATGACCCTGTTAGACAACAACATACATACATACATGTATATAAACAGTATCATGAAACCATCTTAATCTCTGACGACCCTATTAGACAACGTCACACATACATACATGTATACATATATAGACCTTAGGCTAATCATGATCACAAAATAATTACTAGATATCATAAAGTCTAGGTTAAGATAACTCCGTTTATTCGTGAAAACATGCACAAAATTGAGAACGACAAATCCTACATAATCAAGGTATCTGACACCTCAAATCCATTCACTTTACCTTTCTTGTAATCTTTCTCATGATTGTCGTACCACCATCCATTTATCCCAATGGACCCAACCAATCCAACTGATTGTCATACTCTTGCCTTCAGTTGTCCTTATACATGCATTGGCCTTCATCTAAGTCTTACAATACTTGTTGGGTTTCATTCATCTCTCCCCAATCTCCATTAACTTTCCTCTTTCCCAAACCAAATCTTAATACCCTCAAAACAAAAGGAAATGAAAACAAGCAAATAAGAAGAAAACCATGAAAAGCTAATAACAATATGGCACCACAACAAAGTGGTATGGCTATAAACTAGACATAAGAAAAAATGCAAGTCAAGTGCAAACAAATCACGAAGCACTAAAAGCACAAACTAGCAAGAGACACCATTACTCAACCCCATGGTTCCCAATGCTTCCAAAAGAAATCTCAACTTGAGCATTCTTCAAGATTTCATGGACTCCTGAGAGATTGAATGGATGTGTTCAGTTACAAGGCAACGTGCTTGGCACAAGAAGGTTAGATAATTGGTATATTGTTATATTTATTTATACACTGACAATTATGTGTTTATGATAGTATGATGCAGGGGATTTCATGGCATGGATTAAATCTTAGGTGATGTGAAGTGATGCTTCAAAACTGAGAAGTGGGAGCAACTTGGATGATCAAAATTTTGGATTTGGGGAAGAACGAGGGAAAAATGTGGACGGACTTGGCAAAGACTTGGCTAACATTACAAATATGTATAATATTTCATTTTTTCAATTGAATTAAAACTTAAACCTGTTAGACACACATGGACAGCAAGAGAGATATGAAAGATAGAACATGAAATACAATTTTTATTGACAAATGATATACATTTATAGTACATTATGTGACCGTTGGGATTCACATCCCAAGGTCTCTTGGACTCCTTTTGTCCATTCGGCTTCCACACTAACCCATTGAGGATTAGGTGTCCAACATTCCCCCCCTTAATCCGAAGGGTTATGTATGAGTCCAAGAAGAGAGCTGTAATACAAAATGTGCAAATATGCATGGCAGCACTAGGTTGAACGTGCTCTCTGAAATGTTGGTATAATAGGGCGGTGGTTTAAGGATGGCCACCAACACTGGAATGCTTAGTGCAGTTCCCGGAACTCTTCCAAAACTGGCAAGAAGTTGAAGTCTTCTGCTAGAGGAAGTGATCCTATTGTTTT
>APFE030993073.1:146718-169737 GCA_000404065.3 Pinus taeda
TGCTGCTTTATCTGAATGAACTGTAACATTATTGTCTTGCTGTTTATGGGAGTCTGTTTCAATCTTCTGAACAAAAACAGGTTCAGAATGATGACTCCTCTGTTTTAATTCTTCTTGCTGTAGCTTTGTCTCAAGCTGCAAAAAATCAATATTCTCATGTGCATTTTGGAGACAAATTTTGATATTGGAAAGAGAGGTTTTGTTGATCTTAACCATCTCATCAACAGTGGAAAGTATTAAATTATTCAGTAGTTTCAATACATCATCTATTCTATCCATTTCATACCAATATAATCATAGAAGTGATGTTATCTTCAGCTACAAATTGGTCTATAAAATGATAAATAATTGCAACTATTAGATGAGTAGCAGGATACCAAACAGCACAGTATCAATTTCAATGTAGCAAATGACTCGCTGCTTTAATGTACTTGAATACGATTTAGATGCAGATCACCTATGGATATAATGAGTATTTCAGCCTCCAATTTGACTCCTTGATTAATTTGGCATAGGAAATATATTTGGAATACAAACTCGCCCTTGACACCTTGATATTTCAGAGCACAATTAAATCTGGTTGAAATTCCTCCTTTGGAACATTCAGTGGTACTTATATAGATCTGGGTTTTGTACAGCTACTGTGTTCTTCTTCTTCTATTAACCTGTGATCCGATCAATCAAAGACACCACCCATCGAAAAAAGGTCTGAGACATAACCCATCCGAAAAATCAGCGAAATTCGGAGAAATTTGGTGAAGAATTGGTGGAGATCGATGAATTCAAATGGAGTGACCACATCTGGAGGAAACAGAGGAGGGGATTCAGTGGCACCCAGAAGGCAATCAAAGCAACCAAAATATTCTAGGTTCACTCAACAGGAGCTTCCTGCATGTAAGCCACTTTTAACTCCAGGATGGGTCATAACAACATTCATGTTGGTTGGTGCACTCTTCATCCCCATTGGAGTTATTTCTCTAGTTGCATCACATAGAGTTGTCGAAGTCGTGCACCAGTATGAGACAGAGTGCCTGCCTCAGCTTTACAGGGCTAGTAAGGATACCAAGGTGGCTTACATAAAAAGTAATGATTCAAAAATCTGAAGCAACTAGTAATGGTCTCCCAATTGTTCCCTATGGCCTCATAGCTTGGAGTTTGTTCAATGATACTTACAACTTCTATAAAGCGGGCAAACCACTGACAGTGAATAAGAAAGATATTTCATGGAAAAGTTATCGTGAACATAAATTTGGAACAAAAAAATTTATCCCAAGAATTTTCAGAATGGAACTCTTATTGGTGGTTCTAAACTCGATACATCAATCCCTCTAAGTGAGCAAGAGGATCTTATTGTGTGGATGCGAACAGCAGCACTTCCAACCTTCAGAAAGTTGTATGGAAGGATTGAGGAGGACCTTACTGTTGGAGGTCTGTGCTTCTTTTTGGCAATGGTCTTCTTCTTAGTGCATATAATAAAGCCAAGGCCTTTGGGTGAAAAAAAATCAAAAACCAACCTTAATCGACGCACTTCTGTTCAGCATTCATAGACAAGTCGCTCTTTATTGTTGAAGAGCAGCTCTCGCTTTCCGCCGAACGAGAGGGACTCCACGCTTTTACCCAAATCGCAATTACTGGCAAATTCACACTTTCCCTTTTATATGCAGAAGGTATCTTTCAGATTATGGTTATAAAACCATTTCACAATCAATCAATCTCTGTATATGAGAGTCTCTTCCTTCATGGAAAATTTAGAACTTTTGAAATCTTCAATCAAATCCAATGACTCAATTCATGCATATATGACTTGAACCCATGAAACAATGCGCCCATATTCCATTCGACATTATATTAATCGACCCAACCAGCACAAAACTCTGTATTTTCGACCCAATATCAATCATGTATATATTAGCAGATTAAATATTCAACTCGAATCTGTTCAAGAATAAACGCCCACCAGACACCTTGAATTCACATTCATATAACCCAATACAGCAATGGTTCCCTTCAGACAGAGTAGGCCTACACTATCCGACTCTCCTAGGAAGATCTCACACCTGCGACAACATTATCTTAATATTGGAATATTTGCAATTATCCTGGTTCGATTTAGTTGTATATATAACATTGTTTCGATTTTCATGAAGAATTATGCGTAGATTCAGAACAACACAAATAGGAGCTCTGCATTGCCTCGTCGTCAAGTAAGGGTGGCGAATCTTGAAGCTGGTTAATGGCAAGACTTACCTTCCATTTATTGTGAAAGTATATGGGCACATCAAATTTTAGGACATTGGGACCTTTCAGAATACATACCATCCTGCATTTTCCTTTTGGAGCATGTTTTCATGTTTCATTCAGTGGATAATAGGTGAAGCCCTATGACATGGTTTTGGATGATCATATGAAAAATATGAGTAAAGGTCAGCTTTTTGGATTGTTTATTACACTTGGTGTGGTCACATTTATCATCTCGAACACTGTTCTTGCTTATTTTCTCTACAGGAGATGGTCCAGACACTGCGTTTCTCAAGAAACCAAAACAGGTAGTAAAATGGTCATGTTCCTGTCATCAGGAAAGAGCTCCTTTAACTCTGAAATTTTGTTAAAGAAGACATTGAATCTGACCAATAAGGACATTATTGGAACTGGTGGTTATGGAACAGTCTACAAACTGGTCATAGATGAACATACAGCTTTTGCCATAAAAAGACTTACTAGAAGCAGCATTGATCAACAGCGTGGCTTTGAAAGAGAGCTTGGTGCAATGGGTGACATAAAGCAGATTAAATATTCAACTTTGAAATATGTGTTAAATACAATCAATCATCACAGCGAAGGATCAAAACTTGTATCGATTGCCACAGCAAAGAATCGATGCTCCAAATTTATATGGAATCCTTTACCCAACTTACAATCAACCACAGTTCTTCACAAGGTTTCAACACGCATTACCTTTGTTGTGTCTGGCAATTCGTTCCACTGTCAAGACTGATCAATACGTTGTCCAAATGCCTTTCAAAGTTGTTCATCTCATGGTCTTTATCAGCCAACATAGCTGCAGTTCCCCAATGTGTGAATCAAATTCACTCAGCGCTCTTTCCTTGAATATGTTTCAGGCTTGCGCAGGGCTTTTATTCTTCTCCGGCACTTCTGCAAACAAAACTCAACTCAACCTTTTATCATCCAGCTTACCACTCACTTGCACATCGACGACATATCAGCGTTCAAAAGGATATATCAGGCATTAATATCAGGCATAAATAATTATGGTAGACAGAATGCCACCATAAGTTTTCCCTCTAACAACACATGATGGAACAATCTTCTCACTTGGAGAGGTGCAGTTAGCAACCTTGTGTGAGCAAAATCATTTTATTTCAGGGTTTGGATGAAAATTTTTGCTCTTACATAGCATATTCTATCTATTCCAATCTCAAATGAAAAAATCAATCACTTTTACTCTTGTTAACTTTTAGTTGTACAGCCCCTCTTGTTAGTTTTTAGCTATCAAGTGCCTTTATACACTTGTTTGAAGTTTTTTTTTAATAGGGATGATCAATAAAAATTAAAATATGTAGAAAGTAGGAGTTACAGGTTTGAGTACGGCCAGTGCTTCCATTTGTGAAATTATTTTTTGACTGAATATCTATTGTTGACAGGAAAAATTATGGATCAAAAAGTGAGATGGAAGATGAAGCAGCAACAGTGAAACTTGTGAATGATTTTGGTTGAGTAAATAGAGCATCTACTCAAAGTTATGTGAAGCTTCATGAAATAGGACCACAGATGAATTTGCAACTTGTGAAAGTTGAAGAAGGCCTACGTTTTGGAGCTATTATCTTCCATGAATTTAGTTTGTTGCTTGCTTCCCTTTCATTTTTTCTTATTTAGTGATTCCATATGATGTTGAATGAATAAAGACTAGAATGAATAATAGGTATGCATGTTCTCATTTTCTAGAAGAAATGACCTTTATCTATAAAACCAAGTTAGGCCATAAACTGGCAATGGTTCAATCCATAGCCATGAGAAATTCTAGTTATTTTTAAGAACTTATCTCATTCGATGGAGAAAATAGCTTTTTGAATTTATCTCTAGGCTCAAGTTATTTCTCTCAGCTTTTATTAATATTTATCCTATTTAGTGTGTTCTTGGGTGCAGTCAGTGACCAAAGTCCACATTTTCTATTATTGATCCTCTGTAAATTTGAGAAATTTCTAACACAAGATTGTTACAAAGAAAATTGATTGCAGGATAAGCATATAGGTGCTAGGACTCCCTTCTAGTTTGTGTGTAATGTTAGATGATGTGAGATGACCAAATCATTTTTTATTTAATTTGCAAGAATTATGTTGAATGGTGATTGAAAATAATTATGTACATGTTTAATCATTAGCTTTTATATGTTGGACAACATCACAAATAGGGATCTTTTTTTATTATAAACATAGTGAAGAACAGTTCAATAACATTTCTGTACATCTGCTTCATATTGTCAATATAGGGAATAAGCTGCCTTTTTTTCTTGGATGCAGTTAAAAAGACACCTGAAGAGGTCAAAATGTTAAGAGAAAACATAGAACAGAGAGAGGGATTACAGAAGCAAAGGAGAGTTTAGCAGGAAGCAAATGTTCATCGGAAGGACTAAGTACCATAACCTTCAGAAGATGTGTTATAGTTTTCAAACATGGGGATTTTATGCTATAAAGGTTTTCAATGTTTGGTGTAGTAGTCTTACTTGCATCTATCTACATATAAAAGTTTTCAGTGTATGGTGTAGTAGTCTTTTAGCATTTTTCTATATCAGGACATCTGGATATCTTGTATTTCTCTTTTTGGTGCAAGAATATTTTTGGAGCTGTCAAAGGCATTTGGTTGGCTTCCAGGCACCTGAAATTAGTAGTTATATGTTGCCAAAACTCAGAACACTAGGTATTTTTAGTTTCTACATTGGAGGTAAAAGAATGCATTCCTACTGAGAAGGCCACAATTATGCAGATATACAACATTTCGCTGAAATGGTGGTGAAATTTATGTGCCTTTCAGTTAACACATCTGCTAGATTTTTTGTGGAAGAATGTTGTTGGTCGCATTAATTTTCATTCCTTTGGATTAAGTAGATAATGTTGTGAAATTGCAGACTTGCCAAGCAAGCATTAAAGTGAAAGCTAAATTGGATGAATCCTCAAGAAAGGCTTGGTAAAGCCTCCAATTTTTTTAAAGTAGAAAGATTCATCATTGACTCTTTCTCAAATGTGCAACTGCCTCAATAAAGAAATAAATAATCTTTTAGGTAGTTACAACTTCTCAAGACTTCTAGAAGGAAAGAGTTAACAACAATAAATTAATTAATCTCCAACAAACTTCACATGAGTAAATCCCATGCAACCAACTCCCTGGATGAATGTGCAAGATGAAGTGGTCAAGTCCCGAAAGAGTAAGTGGACAACCTTAAACAAAACGAATCCAAGGAGATAAGGGCAAACGGGCTTAATGGACTAAGCAGAGGAATGAAATACTTTTCTTGGCTGATGGACAAAGCATAAAAGAAAGATAATTGGGGGTACCATCCATTTACACCCTCTGGCCATGGTACGAGTGAGCATCCCTTGAACATCAATCTAGCTGTCCAAGCCTTTAATCTTATTTCTTGCCTCTAGTCTGAGCATCAATCCAAGATAGTTTAGTTGGCTAAACAGAGTTAAGCAGCGCCCTCCTTTAGTATCCTATCCTAAAGCCCCAGTGGATTGTTCAGAAGGAAGGTCCATGTTTCCCCGGTTGAATATAGCTTCACGCCTGCCTGATAGTAACGTATCCAGATTGGTTAGGATGTTTCCCACACCCACGGTTGAGTGAAGGAGAATCAGATGGACCACCTGAATTTGTCTATTCTAGTGCCTCCGGAGATAACTGTGTTGGCTTAGGAAAGAACTATGTTGGTTAGGTTATTAGCCAGCCTTCTCTGGCCCACACTGGCCATCCTATTGAACCCCCTATAGGAGGTAGGAGTAGTGATTCTTTCTTGTCATCATACATTTCATGCACCATGTTATGTATGTATTACTAGATAATCCATTTAGCTATCATGATTGAATGGACCAGCTTCTAGAAAAGCCCTTGAAATCTGAAATCCGATTAATATTTTTTGTGTTGGTTGATAACTGCTTATCATAGTCCCATCTAACAAGTTTTTCAAGCTAATATTAACTAGATAAGAAGTTATGCAATCTGAGAAGACATGGTACTCCTTTCAACTTATCATATACATGTGCTTTATTATCCCAATGCAGAACCATGTGCTCCATGGCACTGACTTTCTTTGCACTGGCCATTCTCTAATCCTGATGGCATGCATCTTTTTCTAGTGACTACCATTCTTTTTCTGCTCCAACACAGTTGAAGAATGCAAGAAAAGCAGCAGCTTTTAGTGTAGGTCACCTTTTTTTGTCAAAATATGTCTTATAATTACAGAAAAGTATTTGCAAACAGCAAATCAAAAGGTGGAGCTTATATCAATATCCTCTTCTGTAAGACTAACAATGTAGAAATAAATCCTGTATAGGCTACCGAATCTAAATATTGAGCAACTCTTATCAATAATGCACCCTCAGTTAACAGTGAGTGATGTACCTCATCACACCACATGGAACAAAAAGTTGACAATTATTAACTTCTTGCTCAAAAACAAACTTACACTTAATCTTCCAAGGGAAAATAGAGCAGAGACTCTCAATCACTACCAAATCCCAATGAAGGAAGAGTGGACCAAATAGCTACAATTTCTAAACAAGGCAGCACACTAGTAGCCCTGCATTGAAGGTGAACTAAATATTGGTCCTAATTATCCTTCCAAACATATTATAAATTGTGTAATTTATGTGCTCATCTCTCTTCTAGATCAATCGGCACCCCATCTTGCATTGAGAGTTGGAGCTAATAGATTTTGCTAAATCAATAAATATTAAAGCCTTTGTAGTTGATACTACTGCAAGGACTGACCAAATATCCACCCCGCCTCCCTGCAAAATAGCTTCGATGTCACAATGTTATTTTTCAACATGTCGGGCGAGGGACGAGCCCCCCCATCCTTGTGTAAGATAGTTCGTCCCACCATACTTTGACCACAGGTATGATTACATGAACTGCTCTAGATGTTGAAATTAAGTCTTACTAGGCAACCAACAAGATACATAATAAATGTGCGAGGCAAGAAGATCTGTCCAACCTTTGTCAACTTCCCATCTAACATGAGGCCCTTATGATTCAAAATTCAAGGCTTACTCTGAAATTGTTGAAGACATGGTACACTAATCCTGGATAGCCACTGGAGAAAGCCCCACTTCAAATGCAATGCCTAGATACCTCACAATTATCCTGGGTCGAACATAAGTCTGAGCTATGGGAATCTAGTAAGCTGAGATTCTAACTCTAACAGCAAAAAATTGTCTCGTGGTCACTAATCACAACATCTAACATAGAGCCAAAGATGTACAAACATGTATGAGCACCATCAACCAAACTCTTCTTAACACTTATAGAAATAAAGGATCCATTTGCAAAATGATTGTTTACCATGTCTGACTCATCATGACGTAAGATATCCTTCACATACCCCTAAATGCCAGCAACTTCAAATAGGTGATTCAAGAAATCCATTGTCAAACATACAAATCTGGGGCAAAGGGGCACTCTTGACAAATATATTGATCCAGCAAAATTTGAGGGGATAATGAGTTATTAACAAGGAGAAATGTTGATGCATTAGAGAGTAGTGTGTTCACCATGGCCACATATCATGGTCAAAAGGCCAAGCAAAACCAACATGTCTGTGATGAAGTTCAATCTACAGAAAACGAGGTTGTTAGCCACTATCTCGAGCCCATTCCAAAGCTTCTCAAGTCTAGATTACGTGTCTAGAATAATTGGACCTTGTACAAATCCTGTCTTCTCTTGTTGAACTACCTTCCATGCAATTGAGTGTATTTGTAGAGCCATTGCTCTAGCCATGATATTGTATGAGACACCAAGGAAAGTAATGAGCCTCCAACCTCCAATGGTGCCCCTAGCTACATTCTTGGTAATGAGTTTACTAAGGCCTTGATTGAGAGATTTAGATATCCTTCTAGAAGAGAATTATTCAGTTGTCAAACAATAGAAATCATCTTGTATTGTGTCCAACATGGCCTTGTATAAATCATAATGAATGCCATCCATTCCTGATGAAAAAGAGCAAAAGGATGTATCTGGATTCTGAACTCTTAGTAAAATAATGTCATCTTGTATGACACTCAGCTTATTGGATGATTTAAGTCAAGGAGTGCATTTATATATTAAAATTACCCACTCAACTTGGTGGTATAGTTTCATGTTGTCCTAGTAAAATGGTCTTGTCCATAAGTCATAAGATTGCATCGTTAGATACAAATACTCTTATCTGATGATCTGTCTAGCCTTTAGAGCTCTATGCTTGAGCTTATTGATATGTTTCCAAGTTGAATGCCAACTCTTGGATTTTTAACCAAAGCAGATTGATGTGGCATCAAGGTTCATGGTCATATTAATTATTTGCTTCTACTTGTATGTGTCCTTCATTTCATCAAAGAGTTTGTCCCATGTCGGACTTGTGGCTAGTAAATGGCCTTACTAACATAATGTTATGGGAAAATCTTGAAATTGTGAGAAGAGAATGTAATCATTTGCTCTCTTCTTCTCCTATTTCATTTTACCCAAGGTTCACATTGGATTTTTCATGTTCAAGTGAGTCCTATGACCTTTCTCTTCCTCTGTCTTTCATGCCAAACTATGGGTGAGAATAGAGAAAATTGTCTCTTGGAATTCATATAGGATTTCCTCCTCATGCAACAAATTATGCATCCTACAGCCCTCCTGTCGCCAGTGTTATTCTAGTTTGGTAGTTGAAACTTCATTGAATAATTCTATGCACACACAATATTTGCCTCTCGACTTGGAGACTGTTTTGCTCTGTAGTGCTCCTCCTTTCTCTTGGTACAGATATTTCAATTGCAAGTCACTCTAAGGAAATAGATTGAGTTATTTTTGGGCATTAACCTTACCCTAATATAGATCTGCTGCATAAAGTTTAGCAATTTGAACTTATAGCATGGGCTATCTAGAATACTTGGGCCTTTGCTCTGTTTTGGTTGTGATCTCAAAAGTCCTGTATTCTTGCAAATGTTGCCTTAGATTAGTTTTTATCTAGGTGGCCTCCTCCACATTCTTGTGAGTTACTTATGATTCAACTACCGCAATGTCTATTAAAGGTTACTTTTCATCTCCCTTGATGAGTTTTGGCTCTTCTTTGAATGAGTTTGATCTTTGAGATCCTCTGTCAGCAACTGTGTTTGAGCCTTTACTGGCACTGATGCCATGATCTAATGTTTTGTGCTAGTAGAAATGCCATTGTATAATCAGCAACAACGCCAAAAACATGGTGGGCACCAATATTGCAGCAATAATGCTGCAACTCCTGGGGCTTCCTACTTTACTTTTATCAACCCAGTGGTTCGTAACAAACTTGGAAGCGACGGTGTTGTATGCACAAGTACTAGCTCTTACTGCAGGCTATCACTTGATCAGCTGGCACAAGTTCGCTAGGAGCTTAAGCCAACTTCTATGAGTTCCCAGAAGAAGCTTTAACTGTGATGAAAGGAAACTAACTCTATAGGGGCTATTCTACTTGCAGAAAGAGAATGAAAACTGAAATGAAACGCAAACCCTGGCAAACCCTAATTTACCCACTAACCCTACTTTTGCAAGAAAAGAGATGGAAACTACTAAAAATGGGGGCCATTGACTACTGAAAAGGTAAATTGCATTTATTCAAGCTACTTCTGAAAAGAAATGAGAAGAAATCATCTTTTTATACTTTTAAATGTTTTTATGTGAAATTATTATGTTTGTGATTTCTCTGGTTGTGACTGTGCAGAGGATTGGTGGCAAAGGAAGATGGAGTTGGTTGTTGCAAAGGTGAGAGGTCCTAAGATGCCCCTAGTACCCTTCTGGAGACTTTCATAGCGATCGGATTTCGAAAAATCACTCACAAGAAATTCTACAGGATGATACAGGGGTCTACAGGAGGATCTACAGGAGGAGGCCGAAAGCTATTTTTCGAGTTTTGAAGGAGGAAAAACGATGGGAAAGGGGAAATGAAATCTAGATGAAGGTGTTGAGGTGTCTATAACTTGTCAAAGAAGATCAAGGATGAACGTGATGGTTGGATTTGTTCAAAGGGCAAGAAAGCAGCTTTATGGAAAAAATGCAAAAATTAGGGCAAATTGGCAAAATGATGCAAATGAGCTGGGAAATCGATGAGAAGTGAGTTGGTGTTGGCTGTTTTATGAAGGGATGGTGAGCTGGGATGTCCTGCAAGAGATCTACACATTTACTTATCCAAACTGACCAAAGAAAGAACTAAAAAACAGAGTTTTGTCTAGCTTGACCTAATTTCTGACCTACAACCAGAAAATGTTGAACAGTACCTTATGAACAGAAAAGCATGTGAGAGAACTATGGTAAAAGGACATGAAATTATCTAAGCAATTGAATTTGAACCAATATCAACTTTTCCAAATCAAAGTATCACACTAACAGTTGCATGGAAGAGCAAAAACTGTGTTTTTGGTGGCAGCAGTAGTGCCTTGACCTCAAATCATAGTCCCAGGAAAGGAGAAAGGAGATCAAGACCTATTGTTGGCCTTTTTGGATCTTTTTCAGTCACTTCAAAAACTTACTTAAGCAACTTGAAACAAAAAAAAAAAAAACTATACTAACCATCAAAAGCAACCTAGTCTAACAAAGTAAAGTGAATCTATGCAATAGAAATTAACTCATGCATTGAAACAAAAGCATATAAGTACATAGTAGGAGGTGTTGGGCATCTTGGGTTGGGCCCTAACCCAAGAGATTTAGCCCTCTGAAAGAGATTAGTGCTGGCTCAAAAACTATTTCATCTTCATTATCAAAAATAGTAGTTACATTACATAAATCGTTCTCAAAAAGAACTCGAAAATGAGTTGAACACAATGCTGCACAAAAGTGTGAAAATTTATTAATAACTGGCTAACCTACTAAGGCTCTAAGCCTTCTTATTTATACAAATGGGAACTTCCAACAATCCTCCTAAAATCAAGGAACTCAACTTCTTAGAACTGAAGATAAATAGCAATCCTATTTGACTTGCTTGGCTGCCCCTTGGAATCATCAATGTGGGCCTTTGTGCTCTAAGTTGCTGATGGAGGATTTGAGGAAAGGAGTCATTAATGAAGGAGACACCCCCCCCCTACAAGTTCTCTTCCCTGTTTTCCTCGAGTTTGGCTGCCATTTGCTCATAAATTCCTTGTCTTTGTCCAAAATTGTCCAAAAAATCTGCATAAAACACACATTAGACTACATGGCAAAGTGACTGACCCAATTCACTCTATTAGCATAAATATATTCAAAAAAAATGCAACAAACTAATGAGAATGGTGGACTAAGTCGAAATAAGAGGCAGAATGAGCCCATATAATTACCCATTTATGGGGCTCATCATCACCCCCCTGCTAAATGGGTTGCTCATCCTCTGAGCAACTAATCCAACTCTTCATCTTTAATGGCTCTAACAGATTCCCTAACATCCCAAGCCTCTGATGTAATGTCTTCCTCTCTATCATCGAAACCTGTTTTCCTATCCACTTCTTCCCATTGTTTATGTTCTTCCTCCTTCTTAACTCCTTCCAACAGTCCTAATAGCAGGGGAGGACTGAATTTAAGACCAATCCAGTTGGCTTTCAAATTTTGCATTGAGTGCTTATACAGGGGCACTCTCCTCATGGCTTACCTCATCCTGTTTGGGGAGTGATACTCCCTGATCCTTAGGCTGTGTGGCAATGTATTCCACCTTCTCATGCAGGCATGAAGGTAGTCATCGCCAAACAATCTCTCCATATCCTCGAAATGAGCAATAGCCTATGCTTGCTTGTCAACATAGTTAGGGAGAACTTGAGGATTCACTGCAAGGTGTTGGTGGGCATAGATGAGAGCCAAGGGTTCTGTTGGTTCTGCTCTAATCATCAGGGGCTCACTCGGCGCTTTCGCCATCATTTTCTGAATTTCCACTGCTCTCTTCTCTTCATGACTCATCCAAGAAGACATAGCCATTAACTGCAAATCTCCCAATGTAGCATTTGGATCCCATAAATTCATGTCAGTAAGTACCATGTTGTGTAGGTAAAATTCTACTAGTTTTGCTTTATCCTTAGCTGAACTGTGATCACATAAATGCATAAATTGGCCATAAACTTGAAATGGTACTGTGCCCCTCTAGGTCAGTGTCTTAATCTGAAATTGGAGCCTCTAGTCTTTGAGGTACAGTGCATATGATTTGGCTGCCTGCCTGCACTGCAATGCTTCCATTGCCCAGCTAGCCATGTAGGCTGACTGGGCTTCCTTTTCCTATAGCTACCTTTTCAAAATCAGCACTTCAGTTTCTGCCTGGGATTCTTTTTCTTGTTGTTGTTTCATCATTGTCTCACTGTCGATCTAGGGTTCTTCTTCTTGTTGTTGTTTCTCTTTTAACCCTTTGGATGGAGTTTTCTTGGCATTATTCCTGGGTCGTTGCTTCTTTAAAGGCTTGATCTTTGTGGGGATGCATTTGGCTTGAATTCCACCACCTTCCTCTTTATTTTATCTCTCACAGAAATCTGACTTGGAGCTTCTGTCTGCACTGTAGGAAGAACATCTCTTTAAAGTGGGTTCTCCTCCTTCAACTTCTTTTTCAGTTTTAGTCTCAACAATGCTACCACTAAAATTCTCTTTATTTTGAGTAGAATTTGCGCAAAGTGTGGATCATCAAGCATACGTTCTAACTCATTTCCAATTGTAACCCCATTTACACTAGCTGGCCTAGACAGAACTACACCTGATTGTGATTGAGATTCATCACAAGAAAATTGTGACTTGGAGTGAGAAACCATAACAAAATTGTGATCTTTTGTAGCAATCAACCGCAAGATATCAATTGTATGTGGATAGTGGAGGCTCTGGTTTTTGTAGGCATAAAATAGGTCTCTCCTTCAATAGATTGACATCTTAAAGTGCTTTCCTTGCCGTTGGATTTCATTTTGGAATCTAGACTCTCTGGAAAATGTCTTGAACAAGATGGAGGAGATACCCCACCTCCACTCAACTCTATGGTAATATGTTCTTCATGTTGGTTCTCCTTGGATTGATTCAAACTTGAGCTACATTATTCTTCTTCATCTTCTTCAGTAGAGACTCATTTGGTACACCACTCTTCTTTCTGTTGTCTGCGTTATCTCTTTTTTGGGTAATGGTGTCTTGGAGTTAACGTGTTTTGTCCTTCGTTAGTGTTAGAATTATCTGTTTTATTAGTAATTGGATTGACAACAAGTGGCATAAAATATTATTCCTATCACATATGCAACTTGGCAAGTGAAGCAAGGCAGATGGGAAGCTTATCATTAAGGAAACACACAAAGAAATTGAAATAAAAAGCAACCATTAAAAAAAAACACTAATATTTTAAACAGAGATCCTATCTTAAGGCATCCAATAAAGCTAATTTAAAGATACAAGTTGATTTTAATAGTCCATTATATGTACAAGAAAAACTGTTGGGAAATGTTTCTAGGAGAGGAAAGTCTGGAATACGGGCTAGAAATGCCTCAGAAATATTTTCTAGCCATTTCATGATTTTGGCAGGCATTTTCTGCAAAATCAAAAATGTTTTTTTTTCATTAATGATTGATCCCATGATCAACCATTATTATAAATTTTAAAGTGGAAAAAAGGATGAAGAGAAACTCCCAAATCCTAAAATCGATGCCAAATGTTTTCTAGAAAAGATAGAGCTTATACATTGTAAATACACTGCAACCCTCCATTTTTCTTCATTGATATCTTACAACAACCTTGTGCATTTTGTGAATAAACTTCATGTTTGCACACTTCGGGAGATGCTTTTGAGATGCAAGGTGAGACAGATACATAGTAGGAGTTGTTTTCTAATATTTTAGAGGGTTTCATGAATCTGGACCATTAGGCTTTTTCGTTCTTGAAATTTTCCTTCTTCAGAAAGATAATGGCATTTGCTTGTTTGAACACCTCCATGGAGGAGACTTCAAGACCTTTGTAAAACATATCGAGAGAGAACTAACCTCTTGGGAGGTATGTCACAAAGTTATAGAACTTGTAAGGAGGAAGGTTTGGGGGGCATAGGTCGATCTATGTAGAAAGTTTTATCAGGGCTCCATGTTTATCTTTTACAAGACAGTACATGGATTGAGTGTTGTCAAATAACCTAAAAGGCAAAAGACGAATGCCAATTATAAAGAACCAACATCAATTATGCATGGGTAGGAAGTGAGTAAAAGAAGAGTTGGAACTCGATTAACCTCTTCATCAAACATCATAAATCCAATGATTGTAGAGGGAGACAAGAAAATAAAAATGCTAGATGGTCAGAGGAATTTGTCTTCACTGTTTGCTGATACTTGGTCAAATTTACCAAACTTACAAGTACTAGGTGAGTCTTAAATTGCTTTTCAAGTTTTATGTGATAGCCAACCTAGAGATAAGAACCAATTATAAGAATTCATTAGTATCCTCTAAAAATCTGATTTCATGTGGAGGAGACTTTTCATCAGAGTTACAGTTGTATAATAATATAATACATCAATATTTAGAGCACTTTCAAGAATCTGAGGAAGATCTGAAAGGCTAATATGTTGGACAGTTGGTTTACATTTCTTTCTTAATTCATATCGCAGTTCATGGTCCATGGTGTTTAGACTCTACATATAAATTTTGGAACTTTGTACGATAATGTATCTAAACCTTAAAGTAATTCTAAAATTCCACATTTGTCTATTTAATACTAATTATTTACATTATTGTTTATTTTGATGTTTATGAAGTGGATTTATCATGGAATGAATTGTTTTACATTTTTTAAACTTGAGTATCTTGTGAGTATTTTTTCATTTGTTAAGTTTTATATTGAATCTTTCATGAGTTATTCCCAAGTCTAAGTCACGCTCTTGCTCCTTAGATTTTCCTAGTCAATCCTGAGTCCAAGCTATGTGTCAATATGAGGGAGCAACAAAGTGGATAGGCCATGTGCAAGTTTGCATCCAGCATCACCTTTAATGGGGTTCGATCACCTTACTAGCATGAGAGGGTTTTATCTCCCAAATAGAAGAAGAATATTGATAAGGGCCTTTAAAGGATAGGGATGTGGATCCAGAGGGATATAAATTCAGGATTGCTTTCTCCAAAATAGATTAAGTTTAAAGGTTCATCTACAACTAGAAAAGGTTCCTATTTATGCTTGGGGCTACCTCAGGCTCAAACACAATGAAACCAGAATCACACATCCATGATGATGCCTAGCTTGAGTGAAGGTTACATTCTTTTTGCTATAGTCATGATAGAGGAATTCAACAATCAATGCTACAAAGTTAAAAAAATCAAGGCACGTAGATGGTTTGGTTCTTTTGATTAAATGCTAGTTCCATACCCTCATACATGATATAATCCATTGGAAATATGCAATCCTACCATTCTTGAAATCCTGAAAGCTATTAAGTCTGTTGAATTTTAATGGTATCTAATTTCTACTTTGTTCATATGAAATCCAATGAGGTTGGAACCACTATCCAACATTGTTTCAATTTTATTGGGAAGTGGGTCAACCACATCTTCGGGGCTTAAAAGAAAGATTGGGATTTTTCTAAGATCACCAATAACAACCTCTCAATTTCCCCCAATAATCCCTAGACCCATTAACCCAACAAATCCAAGGCACTAGTAATTTCCTCCTGAACCAGACTCATTGTTTCCATTTAACTTGAGTTTTCCTGGATACAGATTTGGAGGTTTCCCAACATGAAAAATCCTAAATAATATGTTGTCCTAAAGCCTGGCCTGCACCATATCGTATAGTTAAAATCTAAAGTCTTTGGCACTCTTAAACCTGGCACTAGTCTAAGAATCTAATACCATACTAAGAGCATATTTGTGCTAAGAGAGTTCAACATGCATTTACAACCACATTTTATCTTAAGGGTGAAAGTGGTTATGTGTCTCATAACTCTATTTGAAGGACAAATGTCCATATCATACAATAGAGACAAGTTTGAAATGCTTGGTCTATAGCTAGAAGTATTGTTATGACAGTGTTCACACACCAGCACTAAAAATGCAACGTATTGTGTGCATCCTTAGATATGTTTGAGATTGCAAGCTATCTGTTTAAATAAATGCATGTATAAAACTTCTATATTAGCATAACAACCATCAATATTTTTCGTCTAGCAGTTTGGGTTGAATTCACAATAGTATGTTAAAAAGTGTCATTTCAATATCCAGAAATTAGGATATATAAATGTGAGATATATGCTCTACAACTTTAGGTTATCTCCTTTTCAAATCTGACCTATTTTATGCTACATGTTAATTGTTTGAACTTTGCAGAAATTCCTTAATGGATTTCAGTAAATACTCAACATATAATAGTAAGACAGTGGTACCATAAATTGTGTTATTAAAAAGATTTGACTTACAAATTTTCATAAATACAATTCCTCAATAATTAGTAAATACTTATCTGTATAGACACTTATGCTTAGAATTATATTTATGTTGGAGCAATTCATTATGTTTGACTATAATCCTGATGTTGGCAAGCCTTAGCTCACTTTTTTCATCAATTGCTCATAGAATATGCAAAAGGAAATGATTGTCAAATTGTGGCTAAAATTACGTTTCTCCTTATTTAATTTTTTATTGTTCATGACAGGATAATCATGTTACAGGAATGAGTTGTCCTACATTTTGTTTCAATTTGTGTATTATTTTTTCCTCCCCTTTTTTTACGAGGATGTAGATTTCATTTTTCTATTGATGGTATAGACACTTGTGTTTAGAATTATATTTTTGTTGGACTGGTTCTTTATGTTTGACTATAATCCTGATGTTGACAAGCTTTCGCTGACCATTTTCATCAATTACTCATAGAATATGCAAAAGGAAATGATTGTCAAACTATGGCTAAAATTACGTTTCTCTTGATTTCATTTTTTATTGTTCATGACAAGATAATCATATTGCATGAATGAGTTATCCTATAGTTTGTTTCAATTTGTGTTTTATTTTTTGCCCCCCTTTTTTTACTAGGATGTAGATTTCATTTTCTTGTTGATGGCTTTTTCATGTATCTTATCTAGCCCCAAATGTTGGTAAAGGAGTGGGTCTTGAGAAGTAGTTGTGGACATGGACTCTATCAGAGGTTAATGTTACGATACCACTTCCACCTGGTACCAGAAAAAAATTTCATTGTCTGTGATGTAAAGAAGAGTTATCTAATAGTAGGGATGAAAGGCAACCTCATGTCTTAGTTGTAAATCATTTATTTTTGTTTCTTAGTTGTAAGTCATCTATTTGATTTTGAGCTTTATCAGATCAACTATTTCACTAATCCAATATGGATGGCATGTATTTCTCACGAGTCACTGAATGTTAGTTACTTTACATGGTTGATATAACATTCAATTCTAGGCCACTTGTATTTTAAGTCAGAGATTGCATTGATTAAAATGATATTCATATTTTGATTGGTTTACTGGGAGCTTGATTTAAAAAAGTTTTGTAAATCCTATGTGGATGTTATTTTTTTAGGGTGAGCTCTTTGCACCAATAAGGTTAAATGAGTCCATCTGGAACATAGGTATACATCAAATGCATCTTTGGCCTTTGTTGTGTATATGTTATTCTTTATATCATTGATGGATGGTTAGTGATTGATGTGAAATAGAGGATGGGAAGGTCCTACCAATTCTCTTGACAAAACAAAATCAAATGGAGTGGTGGAATTGTGTTGTAAAGGGTGAGCCAAAAATCGGTACTTGAAAGGCAGAACTCGAGAATAGTAAGCTATCCAATATGGATCCAGAGACATGACAAACCGTGGAAAAAAATGATGGTATTGATGAGTCTTCCTTGCTGATTAGCTCTAATTGTTAGACCACTGCCCAAATTTCAGTTATCTGCAATGGAAATAGTGACTCTAGCTTTAGTTGTAACTTCTATGAATAACGACTCTCGCCATTGTCCTGTTCTTTTTCTATGATTGATTTTGATTTTCTAACTCCAACTAGTTTGTTGTGAAACTAATTAAAGCTTTGATGACAAACATATAGTTTTCAAAGCTCTTTTCTATATTTATTTTCTTGAGCAAATTTTTCTTTTTACTTTAGGTACCATATATTGCCACTGTGTGACATATGTTATGATATAATTTCCTGGATAAATAGACAGAATTGTTGTACAACGTATGGTCTTTTTTAAATATGAAGAAACAATATTTCTAAATACAAATTTATTAATTAAGAATATCTTTTTGACTTGTTAGCTAAGTTATGATTATATTTCAGTAGGAAATTTTGTGTACATTGATGTTGTGTTGTCTCTTTGGTTTTTGTTAGGTAACAATGATTGATAAGGGATGTGTTCTTAAGCAACAGACATACATCTTATTCTAGTATCGACAAGATCTCCATGGTTTCCAGGCATGGCAACAAAAAATCAGATGTCAATGGACCTCCAAAGTCTATGTTGGATGAATTTAATACTAGGGATGATTATGCTTCCTTGTCAGATAAAGAATGTCACAAGTCAAATTCAAATAAACAGATGCAACTAAATAATGAAGATGAATTTATTGCTTTTTTTCCAAGTGAAGTCACTGGAACACCTTAACAGGATAAGGTGTTTAAGTCTAGCAATATTCCCTCTCCTATAATAGATATTCAAAGTTTTCCCATATCTCCATGTTTCTCAACTGAAAAGTATTGTGTTGTGAAATCAATTTTCTCTTAAAGTTCATCAGTAGTTGGCAAAGGTACTACAAAAAATTCGTCTGTGAGTGAGAAAAGGGCCTCAAAAGAATCAGATTTAGGTATTTCCAAAGCACAGGCAGATGATAAAACACCAACACACTCAAAGAAATTCATGACCGAGGGAGATGAGGACATGCCAAAGTATTCAAAGAAGACTAAAATAGAGGGGGATAAAAGAAAGCCAAGAAAAAGTGATTCTCTTAATCTGCCAAATTCAAATATGATATGTTCACAAGGTACTCCCAGTTCTATTAATAAAGTATTAAGTAATATGCCTAGTAGTCATGCCCGTCTTATGCAGTGTGTTCAACCTATCATAATAGTTTTCAAATTCCAGTGAAATAAAACACACTCCACATAGCAGAAAGAAAAAAAATTCACCAAACAAGGAGCATGTTGTGGGTAAAACGGAAAAGTAGGTTATGGGGATTAAGACCCCTACAACAAGGGAAAAAGGTGGTCCTAAAGCCAGAGGCGACACAATTTTTGGCTCATTTGAGCATTTTGATTCATCCACACTTAGGTAACAATTAAACTCTTCTACCCTAGATGTTGATCCATACGCCTTTGAACTGGAAATTAAACGAACGACCCAATATACATGCAATACAAGTAAAGCAAGACTAAACAAAAAATTAGATTTGTCATCTTTCTCTTCATCAGCATAGTGAGAGAGGCACCATTCCCTGGATGAGAACGTGAAGAGATCAAAATGAGTTAAGGGTTAGTTTTAAACTCCATCTTTAAAATTCATCAACTCCATGTTTTGTGGATTTTCTAGTTGAAACTTATGAAATCTATTCACTAGATTTTGCTGTAGAAGAGATTGTTAAATACTGCAAAATATAAATGTCTGGACATGGAAGGTAGTGATGCATTGTGTTGTTGAAAAAACAAAATTTACATTGTTGTTGGTCATTGTTATTTGTGATTTAGTATCAACTCCTCTATTTCATCATAATTAAATCCATTTTGTACTGGCAGATAATTGAACACAATGTTTTTTCCAATGTTTTGTTATCTTAAACTGAATTAATTGTTGTCTTATTATTTGGTGTCCACTGGGCACTGTTGAAAAGATGTATTCTTACATTGATAAGTCTCAAACTTTTCCATTGGTTGGTTGCTATCATGTTTTGAGTGAGGACTTGTGAAATTCTAAATTACATGTTTCCTTGGTCATTGTCTCTGACTCACTTTTTTTTTCTTTTTTCTTTTTATAGTGGTTCATGGTTCCTGGAGATCCGTGTTACATTTGCACAAAGGTTTAGATACCATTCAAATATCTAAGAAAAATTATTTTTTATTTGAATTTTTATGTGATAAAGGAAAGACAAAGGTCTCAATTATAAAAAGTCACCCAATAGCAACAACATATATATATATATATATATATATATATATATATATATATTATATATATATATATATATTATATATATATTATATATATATATATATTATATATATATATATATTCACTAAACTATAACATATTGCATTTGTATTCATCAATGGTCTTCTTCCATATGTTATTCATTTACGATGTTTCCTTTACAACATCTGATGCAATTGATAGTTATATGTAATTTATAGGCTATAAATTTCTTCAAAGTTTCACTTCTAATTGAGTATTCAATTGAACATATTGAGTTTTTTATACGTAACTATTTTTCCCTCTACCCACCTTTCATAACTTCCATAACCATTAGGTAGCAACTTGCAGCGTCAATGCTATTTCAGCAGGTAGACCTAGGCATCATAGAAAACCACACAATGGGGGCAGAATTATTAGGGAAGATCCATCAAACCTCAAAGAGTTGCAGGCCTCTCATTTGGCTGTCACTTGTTTCAAGCATCTAGGATGCTATGAGTTCTGTGAGCAGGTGGAGAGAGTTCAACACCATCTTGAGCTCACCAGTCTTTTTGTAGCCAATCTTCGTGACAACAAGGTGACTCTTGCTGGGGTGACATTCAAAATTTTGCCTTCCATCATTGCGGATGCAACTAGGATTCCCAATGTGGGAGAGAAATGGTATAAAGCATAGGACCTAGATGAACACTATTATGAGCCTTACATCAAACCTAGGTACAAAAATGAAGCAAAAAGCCTTTTTCCTTTCAGGTTCCTTAAAGACAAGTATGCCCCCATGACGAAAATCATCATGAAATATTTCACTTATGAGGGCAGATTTTCTAGATTGTACACATATCACATCAGGCTTCTCATGCATTTTGCGAGGATGAGGATGTTAAATCTCCCTTATTTCTTGTTCAGGAACATTGAGAAGATGGCCTACTTTGTACAGAAAAATCCATACCCCCAGTAGATGAGTAGTCTCTACCATTATTCCTTGATCAAGATGATTGTGCTTCATCATCTTAACCTCCTCAATATCTCCTGGGAGACATTTATTACCCATGACATTTCTAGGGGCCCTCAAACTCCTCCACCAGTGTCTCAAGAATCAGGAGGACCTTCTAGCAGTACTCAGATGAAGAAAGATGGGAAGGCCAAAGAGACTAGAGCCATTGAGGTGCGTAAGACCTACAATACATACCAGAGGGGCACAAGAAAATTGTTTACAACTGATAGGAAAGTGTTTTCTCCACTTGATGTGGAAGGGACCTTGCCTTCTTCATCAACACATAGGCAAATTTTTGCTCCACAGGGTGTGGAAGGGGCTTTGCCTTCTTCATCAACACACCAGGTATAGGTGCAAAAACTGCATAAAGGGAAAGAAAAAGTGGAGGAAAATGTTGATGATGAGGAGGAAATAGAATTTGATTTGATGGAGCATGATGGGCCAGAACAACATTATATTCATCATGGCATAGAGACAATTGACTTGGAGGCTCAGGATGAAGCAACAAAAGAAAACATCATCATACAAGAGAAAGAGGATCAAATCCAAGCATTGATGGACAACTTGGAGAGAGCCAAGTATGTCATCACATATCTGGAGCAAGAGAACAAGCAGTTGAGTGATAATCAGGTCGTCATGGAGCTGGAAATTCTCAAGATAAAAAGACAAGGTGACAAGGGTAAATCAGCAATGCAAGAGAAAGAAACATCGGTCACTTTGACTCCAATTGAGAAGGAAATTGAGGGTGATAGAGAAATTTGGCTTGAAAGAATCAATTTTCACTTAGAAAAGTTGTTACAAAGGGCCAATAGGGACAACCAGATCATCAGGCACATGGCCTACCACTAGGGGACTGTTGATTCCTCGAAAATCGCTGCAACAACATTGGGGGATAACCACCCGATCCGGACCTTAGTACAGCTCCTTTTCCGTTTGGAATTGTGGCTCGGACTGGATATAACGGAACCAGTTTCCCGATAATGAATAAAAGGGGTGGATGAGTAATGAGTTGTCTGTTCTAATGATAGGCGGATAACTTAATCTATCAACAAAAATACGAAAACTAATACTAATCCCGGGAACAACTATTCTTTTGAAATGCAGTGTTTAATAATCTTTGTCTATTGACAGGCATGTAGATGACTCTGTAAAATAAACATAGATATTCAATCATTTAAAGATTTACTTCATCTAAATAGTAAACAAAGTGATTAACACAAAATTACTGCATTTATCATTTATATCATCGATACATATATGATTGAAAGAAAAGCATGCTATAAACAGCCAATAGTGGGATGCATAAAGGATGATGTTAAAACACATATATATAAGCGATAATAGCAAGAGCGATCAAATGACAATTCATATAACAAGAATGAGTCCAGACATAGATAATAGTACCATATGAGTTGCTAATCAATCCCAATATCAATCGCTATTTGAGATCTTTCCTTCAACGCAGAAATGTTTTCAAACAAAGACAGTAGTGCACATTTGTATAAAAACTTTCCTTATCAAAATCGGAATGATTGGTCCAGTTTCATAAAAGAATATCCCTGAAGTACAATAGTGCAACTTCAGGGTTTAAGTTAGATACAAAACTTTACGACCCTTTCTAAATGCATGAAAGGGTCTATAAATACTACTAAACTAAAAAAATCTATGAAAACAAAATCCTACTTAATTGGCATCAATTAATACTATCTATCTTCTTGGGAACGATCTGGCAG
>APFE030993073.1:187821-232784 GCA_000404065.3 Pinus taeda
GGACAAATTTTGCACAGGATTGCCATTTCACTGTGTTTTGACTATGATCTTGGATTTTCTCTCATGGAGGATGTTTTAATAATGTAAATGATGACTTGTGCTGTAAATATGATGGATAATTAGTAGTAGAGGGTAGATTCATTAGATTAAAAGTCATTTTGAGCACAAATGAATCAGTTTCCTCACTTTTAGAGGTAAGTTGTTAGGATGCCTAGATTCCAGTTTCTTGTTCAGTGTTGGTTAGATTAGCTCCTCATCGTAGGGATTCGACCCCTAAGGATGGGAGGAGGTTGAAACAATGCCTATATCTTCTTCTTATTTCTCATTGTAAAGGGTTGGACTCAGCTGGAGGTTTATGCTGTGGTTGTACATCATTTTGTATCAGTTTAGCGGGAGATTAATGAAAAATTGCAGCGATTTCTTTGGGAACCATGTGCTATGATATTTAGTTCAATTTCCTCTCTTGTGATCATATGTTAAAATGTTTTGTGTACTTCATTAATCATTTCATTGCTTCTAAGTGAATGTTTTCAAGTTGATAGGCAGAATCCATAACATTAATGCTCTGCTTTGGGAAAATATTCACCATTTATGTTTTCTACAGTTTAGGAAGCATCCATGGTGATCACATGCTCTTCCTAGCTTCTCATCAGTCTTAAATCACCTCACCCATAAAACCCTAGAGTTCTAAGCTTTATACCTACCTTGCCCCATCGAACACCCTACAATTTTGACCTAAATTCCTAGCCCTAACTGTCTTGCTCCTCCTGATCCAGCAAAACCCCTTCAGATCAAATCAAACCTTGTGCTACTATACCTAGCCTAATATCATTTTCCTGATCTAGTCACTTTGGCTGAGATCCTTATGGAGAGAGCCCTCTCTCAGCCTAGTAGGGCTAGCTACCTGGCTAGGTGTGGTTTGTGGTTACCCTAGCATTGCCTTCCTTCAGCCTGAGGTTCAATCCAGGTGATAACATAGTGGCGACCATACTAGGGAATGAAAGATCAATCACCCCAGTAATATCTTTCATTTGAATTCTTAAGCTTGTGGATGATGAGTTTTAGAATTTACTAGGTTGAATTGGAAAGTTGTAAAGAAATATATAAAATTTCAAAATTAAGCATACTGGCTTCTTGAAAGTACACCAGATCCAATCCAAATCCAAATCCTCCAACCATTGTCAGTGATCCTCATAAAATTGGGTGGAAATCTAAGAAAGTTGCAGAGAAATTGAGTGTAGCATAAGAACAATCAAATGAAGTTTTCATCCCTCATGTTCATTCACTCCCGGAAAGGTTAGACATTTTGCAAGAAATTGAGTTTGATGTTCATTTTGAGCAAAGTCTATCTTGCAGTAAATCTTTGAGTTGGATTGATCAAATAGTTGTTGATTCCTCTATATCTTTTGATAACCCCGTTGAATACTTGTTTACACAAAGTAAATCAGGGTCACTGCTTATTCATGCTCTCGATCAGTTGTAGAACCTTACTTCAAGCATAGACCCTTGGGTGAAAAATAGGCCATCTTTTGATTTTTGAAATATCTCCTTTACATCTATTGTAACTCAAACAATCCCTTGCCCACTACTTTCATCTTTACAGATTGTTCACATTGCTCCAGCTATTGTCAATCCCCCTTTGAATATACTGAGTACCCCAATCCTTGCTTTAAATCCACCTCCCTCACCTCGAGTTATGGCTGCCTGATATGCACCCCTTGTTTTACCTCAAAATCTTGGTGCCAAGCCCGTTGATTATCAAACCAAAATACCTTTCCTTGATGCCACCGAAACCATTACAGCTCAGCAGCATGTAGATAAAATGAATTATTTCTTTGACCTCCATGAAGTTGAAATTGAATATGTGATGTAGGTTGTTTGTACAAAGTTTTGGAGGTGAAGTTCGGAAATGGTTCAGAGCCTTACCAACAGCTTCTATCGCTACTTTACCAATCCTCCATATGTAGTTCCTAGATCGATGGGAGGTGAAGAAGAATCCCCTCCAGGTTTTTTCCGAGTATGAGAACATCAAAAGAAATGTTGATGAGAGTGTACAAGACTATTGTGTAAGATTTAATGCAGTATACAATGTTATTCCTACAAACATTAAGCCACCGAAGGGATTGGCTTTGCTTAAGTTTCCAAACGGATTCGATACTGATATGGCATATTAGTTGCGGGACATAATCCTACAACACTAGAATACATGCAAAAGAATGTTGTGAGCGTAGAAGCAAACTTGCTGGCCAAAAGAGAAAGAATGAGATCCGAGAAAAGAGTGACCATGAAAGAAGAAGCATCTACTTCAGATGTAAAAATGGATACACTAATTCGAACAATGGAAAGGATGGTTGACCAGTTATCCATTATAGATAGACCTGAACCTCAGATCCAGAATCCAAATTTTAGAGGCCAGCAGCACCCCCAATTCTAAATCAAGCAGAGAGAGCAAAAAACACCAAAGCAACCAGCACAACAACAGCAACAGATCAAAACTCCCTTACAGCAGAATTATGTTCAAGGAATGGAAGAGGAAGATGAGGAAGATCCGGTAATTGAAACAAATCACTTTTTCATTGTTGATGGTATGCCCATATTTCTAACCAAAGATGAAGAGTATGCAGAAGGTCCCGACATTCAAAAGGATGAGGACTACATCTTGGCAAATGATGTTGTTTTGGAGGCCGAATCTGATGATTATCAATGTGGTTACATGAATGCTTTGAGTGCACAACAGAGGCAATACTCTTTAAGGAGTAGAGATGTATCGATAAATCGCATTCAGAAAAGAAAGGATGTGCAGTCCAAGAATGATCTCTCAAACACTCAAAAGAAAGGAAAAGAGCTTGCTAATCTGAATCCTAGCAAGGTACCATCAACAAGTACAACTGCAAATGAGAAAAACAATCAGCAAAGGGATAGTGCAATGAAAGAGCAAATAGACAAGAAGGACATCAGTGCCAAAGAGGTAGAAAATGTTTCATCTTTTAATTAAAGTGAAATTGCTAAATTGAAAGTGTCCATTCCTTTGACTGAGCTTGTTAAGAATAGCAACTATAAACATCATGTATCTAGAATATTGCAAATCGATCCTTTGTCTAACATGGTGAATGTTGAGGATGATCATCCTAGACTCATTGTTGGTCCAGCCATAGAAGGTCAGCCTGAAGATAGCGAAGTCCCGCCCTTTTATCTAAGTCTTAGACTGCATGAGTATATTCTCCAGAATCCTATGTTTGATTCCAGAGCTTCCCACAATTTGATGCCCAAGGCCATTATGGAAAAGTTGGGCCTAGATATCACTCGGAAATATCATGATTTGTACTCATTTGATTCTGGTAGAGTTCGTTGCATTGGTCTCATCAAAAATTTGGTGGTTTCTTTAGATCAAATCCCAGGAAAAAATGTCTTGATGGATGTGGTAGTCGTTGATTTACCACCACGATTTGGCATGTTTTTTTCTAGATCATGGGGAGCCAAACCCAAAGGCACTTTACAACTTGACTTCTCTTATGCTACAATCCTGTTTTTCGGTCAATTGAGGAAGTTGTACCAAGAAAAGAAAATGAAGTATATGATCACCAGTAAAGAGAAGCATGTGAATCATCCGATAAATGTTGTACATACTGATTTAGAGTCTTTTGTTTTGTACTCTGATAATGGATTGAATGATGTAGATATTTAGCTTGTAGAGGTAGATGATGTACCAGAAATTTCTAGGAATTTTAGAGTAGTTCTTAATCAAGAAAAGGAAAAAATAGCAATTTCTTCTGAGCAACCTACACAGCAACAAAAGGTTAGTGAAGAGCAAAAAAATGAAGTAATCAGCGAAGGTAAGGTTGAAAATAAAGCAAAATTCCAACATTTAGAAGATGAAACCAGCCTTTGGAGCATGGACTTTGATGGTGTGCTTTGGGTAAAGACGGTTCAGGTATTGGAATTTGGATTTGAAGCCATGCTTTTCAGCCTCACAAAGTCCCAAGTAATGTTAGAGTATGTTCCTACAAGTTGGCTTTTGATTGCTCTAATAATGAAGTGGAATATGAGGCATTGATTACAGGTCTAAAAATTTTGAAAAAACTGGTTGCGAAAAGGATTTATGTTTATGGTGATTCAGAGTTGGTGATTAAACAAGCAAAAGGATAATATCAAGCAAAGAATCAGCGGATGAGAGCATACAGGAATGCAATTCTGGATATTTTGAAAATGTTTCCGGAATACACCTTCACAGCAGTGCCCAAAAGTCAAAACATCATTGTTGATTCACTCGCCACCGCAGCAAGAAATTTGAAGATTCCAATGAGTTCTAGCAATAAATTTGAAATTCATGTCAAAAATAGGCCTACTGTTCCTGATAATTTGAGGTATTGGCAAGTTTTTTGGGATGACAATGAAATTAATGCCTCTTTTCAGAATGAAGGGCAGTTTAAGAATGCTTCCATTGATGATGTTTGTAATTCAGATGAACAAGACATTGAGGTAAATCAGATGGAGGTTTTCCAGCTAAAGGATAATATTATTCCTAGAGGTCTCATACCTTTAGAGGAGCTCTTTGATGAAAATGATGTGGCAAGAAAACCAACCTTGGTTCCTACGGACAAAGGAGTTGAAGATGTAAATCTTGGAACAGCATACCAACCCAAGCTTGTAAAGTTATCAAAAACATTGTCTCCCGAAGAAAAGGCTAAGTATGTTAGGTTGCTTTCTGATTTTTCTGATGTTTTTGCGTGGGATTATTCAGATTTGAAAGTGTATGACAAGAACATCATTCAGCATACTATTCCTACCAAGTCGGATCAAAAGCCTTTTAGATAAATTTGATAAGAATCAATCCAAAGCCATTGCCATCCACCAAGAAAGAGGTAAATAGATTGTTTAAAGCTGGTATCATTGTTCCAATTAGATTTTCTGATTGGATTTCAAATGTGGTCCTGGTACGAAAGAAGACCAGAGAGATAAGGTTGTGCATTGATTTCCGGAACCTCAATAAAGTGTCCTTGAAGGATAATTACCCTCTTCCTAAGATGGACCATATTCTGCAAAGAGTAGTTGGAGCATCACGGATGTCACTACTAGATGGCTACTTGGCTATAATCAGATCTTGGTGCATGAAAAAGACCAAGACAAAACTGCCTTCACAACCCCATGGGGAACTTTCCAGTATGCCAAGATGCCATTTGGGTTGAACAATTCTGGAGCCACTTTTCAGCGGGTAATGGACATAGCTTTTGCTAATGAGAAGGATGTTTTCTTGGTAGTCTATTTAGATGATTTGACATTATTTTCTGGTTTTGATGATGAGCATTTACATCACCTAAGGATTGTTTTTTAGAAATGCAGGAAGTTTGGGATTTCTTTAAATCCAAAGAAGAGTCTTTTTGCCATGGAAGAAGGTAAACTTCTTGGTCATATAATTCCTAAAGATGGTATTCGCATTGATCCTTCAAGGGTGGAGGCAATCTAGCAAATAGACTTTCTGCAAAACAAAAAGGAGATTCAAGCTTTCAACGGTAAGATGAATTCCTTACACAGATTTATACCAAATTTGGTTGAGCATTTACGTGAGTTAACTAATATGTTGAAGAAGGACAACACTGTGAAATGGACCGAGGATGCCATGAAATCGTTCAACTTGGTAAAGTTTGCTTTGACCATAGCCCAGTTTTGATCAATCCTGATTATACTCGTGATTTTATTATATTTTTAGTTGCATCTTAGCACACTATGGCTGCGGTATTGATGCAAAAGAGGGATCAGGTGGAGCAACCCATTTCTTTTTTCAATCGGACTATTAGAGATGCTACTTTGCGCTACAATATCATTGAGAAATAAGCTCTGGATCTTATAAAAGCATTGAAGGATTTCCTAGTCTACATTCTGCATTCACATACCATAGCACATGTTCCTAACGCAACAGTCAAAGATGTTCTCATGCAAACTAATCCAAAGGGAAGAACAGGTAAGTGGATAACAGCAATGTTAGAGTACGATCTTAAGATTAATCCTACCAAACAGATCAAAGGTCAAGGCTTGGAAAAACTGATGGCTGAATCAAATTTGCATGCTCTAGACATAAATCTCATTGCAACAATGTCAGATGACGAAGATGGTGGCACACTCATTCAGGTGTCAGAAATGTTTCTCAAATCATCTTGGTATTCTGATATAGTATATGTTCTTCAACATCTTTCATCGCCTCCTGGAATGTCAAGAAGTAAAGGTAGACCACTAAAACTAAAGTCTGCAAAATTCTACATTTTAAATAGTGCTCTCTATTGGAAAGACCCGAGAGGGGTTCTTCTTAATTGTTTGGTTGAAGATAAAGCTCAGCAGGTAATGAATGATTTTCATAGAGGGAATTGTGGCGGTCACTTGTTTTGGAAAACAACAGCTAACAAGGTGTTGAGAGCGGGATATTATTGGCCAACTTTGTTTTCAGATCTATATAAGACATTCATGAGCTGCCACGAATGTCAAGTTTTTCAGGGAAAAAGGAATCTTCTTCCTCTTCCTCTAAAGCCAGTTGAAGTAAATGCACCTTTCCAACAGTGGGGACTTGATTTCATAGGAGAAATTCATCCTACATCATCAACACAACACAGATGGATTTTGACAGCTACCCATTACTTCACCAAGTGGATTGAAGCCATTCCGACAAGGCAAGCGATGGAAAGGGTAATTATCCAGTTTCTAGAGTCTAATATCTTGTCTCATTTTGGTTGCCCTCACAAGATTAATACACATAATGCAACATCATTTAAGTCAAAGAGGATGGTCGAGTTTTGCAACAAGTACAATATCACATTGGGTCATTCCACGGCATACTACATGCAGGGCAATGGATTAGCTGAGTCGTCAAATATATCCTTGGTGAACATTATCAAGAAAATGTTGGAGGCAAACAAAAAGAATTGGCATCGAAAGCTTGTCAATGCTTTGTGGGCCGACAGAGTGAGCAGCAAGAAAACGATAGGTATGTCACCTTTTGAGTTGGTTTATCGTACTGATACGGTGTTTCCCACATCACTTGCAGTCACAATCATGAGATTATTACAGGAAGCCGATAGCGAAGTGGATGATATTCAGCGCAATATTAATCAAATGGTTCACCTTCAGCAAACAAGGGAAGAGGTTTCTGAAAACATTTTTCGGCTACAAGAGAAGACAAAAAAGATTTATGACTACAAATACAAGGCAAAAAAGTTTCAGCTTGAAGATGTAGTGTTGTGATGGGATGCACGAAATGAAGAAAAAGGAAAGCATGGTAAGTTTTACAATCTATGGAAAAGACCAGATAAAATTTCAACCTATTGAGGATAGAATGCATTTTTGTTAAAAGAAATGGATGGTCAAGAATGCTTAGGAGGACCAGTGAATGGTAAGCTCCTGAAACACTACTACTTTTAATGTTGTTCCTTGAAGTTGCTTCACCATCATTATTTATATCAGTCTGATTTTCCTTGCAATATTTCAAGTACAATGTCATCTGAGCT
The DNA here is from genome assembly GCA_000404065.3 of Pinus taeda. Lineage (NCBI taxonomy): Eukaryota > Viridiplantae > Streptophyta > Pinopsida > Pinales > Pinaceae > Pinus > Pinus taeda. Next base: position 195,315 of record APFE030993073.1, read on the forward strand.
TGGGACCCAAAGAGAAGGCTATAAAGCTTAAATGATTTTTGTTGAGTTTGGTTGGTTTTGTTTTGAGTCAGTTTAGAGTCGGTTATGAGTCAGTTTTCAATTTGTATTGAGTCATTATTCTCCAAAATTGTAAAAAAGGGGTTTTTTCAGTCTTTTGTTTGTTTGACCGTACTAGCCCAATCAGCTAGGCACTTGGTCTACGGTGTTCTTGACACCTCCAAGGAGCTGCCATCCCTAATAAGGCCAATGTTAGTGTCAGTATCTACATACTTCCATCAGGGATCAAATCTACTCTTTGCATTTTCATTTTAGGGGTCTCATACTGAAATTTTTTGCATCATTTCATTAGGTCATGTCATGTGATACACTGATGGTTGTCTTCTCCTCAGAAAACCAAATTATCCCTCATAAATTACACTTTTTGATCCATCTCCAGGTTGTATTCAGTCATAGTTTCAGAGTCAAATGCAATCATGTTTCCATTAGGTCTTAGGGCATGTTTTCATTAGGTTTTAGGGTTCATTTCCAAGGTCAAAGGCATGATTTAAAAGTGTAAATACAGGGCAGCAAGGTTATGAGGATGATAAATAAATCAAGAGTGATTGCTAGTAAGTCATAGTCACTGTACAATTATATCTTTTCACTAATGTAATTTTCACCTCAAAAACATGTTTTTGGGGTGAAAACAGAGTATTTTAGGTTAATTTATATTTTTATGTAATTTAAGTCACTTTATGTAATAAATGATCCCAGCTGCACCAAGCATCTCTCCTTGCTACAAGACAATAAACCACTGCAAAAATCAGTTCAAATTGAGCATCATCCACCTGAAAAGGAACAATGAAGAAAAGGCATTAAAACATAGATTTGGAAAAGGTTCAAAACATTAGAAAGTGGGTTTTTCTAATGAAAAAACAAAATTTACTCCTATATAATATGTCACATTTCATTTTCAAGCCTATCATTCTTATTTGACAAAGGAGACAAAAATTGAAGGAGAGAGGAGAAGTTGAGCAAGCTTTTGGCCAAGGAGAAGTGGCGCTGCGCTTAGGGAGATTAGCATTGCGCGCCTGGGCAGTTGGAGGTGGTGTTGTGTGTTCAAGTTGGAGCGTTGCGCATAGACATTGAGCACTATGCATAGGCCAGTTTTTTCAATGGAAAAAACAATTGCGCTGCGTGTAGAGAAGGGCGTTGCACGCCTCTATGAGGTGTTGCGCATAGGGCTATCAAGGGCCAAACCTCCTGCCACCCAAAAAACATCAAATTTTGTCTTCCTTCCCCTCAAACAAGTAAGTGTTATTCCTTGACTTCATCATTGGTTTGCAATTAATGCATTTAAGGATAATTTTCTATGGTAAATATATAACCCTAGACTCTCCCCTGGTTATGCCTTAAAAACCCTAACCCCTATTATTCCTCCCATCACTTATCACTAAAACCATAAACCCCTCCCCCATTTCACTCCATATCACTCCATATCCCTTTTTCCTTCATCCACAAAGCAATACCCTAAAAACCCTAGCCCCTCTCCCTCATTTTCATGATTCAAACCCTCCCACTCATTTTCATGTTTACCTGGTCCGCCAAATACCTCACAAGATCACCTCCCCTTCCCTTATTCCTAATCACTCTTACTCACCACCTCCATCCCCTTTCTAGGAGTGCACAGCCTCAAAATTTGCAAACATGGACAGAGTAGACAAAGATTATGAGGAGGAGGAAAACACTGGCAGTGACAGTTCAACAGGTAGACCTAGGCATCAGAGAAAACCACAAAGGGGGAAAAATTATCAGGGAAGAGCCATCAAACCTCATAGAGTTGCAGACCTCTCATTTGGTTGTCACTTGTTTCAGGGATCTAGGATGCTATGAGTTCTATGAGCAGGTGGAGAGAGTTCAACACCATCCTGAGCTCACCAGGATTTTGTATCCAATCTTCGTGACAACAAGGTGACTCTTGCTGGGGTGACATTCACAGTTTCACCTTCCATCGTTGTAGATACAACCAGGATTCCAAATGTGGGAGAGAAATTGTATAAGGCACAGGACCTAGATGAACATTGTTATGAGCCTTACATCAAACCTAGGTACAGAAATGAAGCAAAAATCCTTTTTCCTTTCAAGTTCCTTGAAGACAAGTATGCCCCCATGATGAAAATCATCAAGAAATATTTCACTTGTGAGGGCAGATTTTCTAGATTGTACACCTATCACATCAGGCTTCTCATGCATTTTACCAGGGTGAGGATGTTAAATCTCCCTTATTTATTGTTCAAGAACATTGAGAAGATGGACTACTTTGTACAAAAAAAGCCATACCCCCAGCAGATGAGTATTCTCTACCACTATTCCTTGATCAAGATGATTGTGCTTCATCATCTTAACCTCCTCGATATCTCCTGGGAGACATTTATTGCCCATGACATCTCCAGGGGCCCTCAAATTCCTCCACCATTGTCTCAAGAATCAGGAGGACCTTCTAGCAGTACTCAGATGAAGAAAGATGAGAAGGCCAAAGAGACTAGAGCCATTGATGTGCCTAAGACCTACAAGACATACCAAAGGGGCACAAGAAAATTGTTTGCAGCTGATAGGAAAGTGTTTGCTCCACTTGGTGTGGAAGGGACCTTGCCTTCTTCATCAACACATAGGCAAATGCTTGCTCCACAGGGTGTGGAAGGGGCTTTGCCGCCTTCATCAACACAGTAGGTACAGGTGTAGAAGCTGCATAAAGGGAAAGAAAAAGTGCAAGAGGAAAATCTTGATGATGAGGAGGAAAGAGACTTTGATTTGACGGAGCATGATGAGCCATAACAACATTATATTCATCATGGCATAGAGACAATTGACTTGGAGGCTCAGGATGAAGCAACAAAAGAAAACATCATCATACAAGAGAAAGAGGCTCAAATCCAAGTATTGATGGACAACTTGGAGAGAGCCAAGTATGTCATCAGATATCTGGAAAAAGAGAACAATGAGTTGAGTGATAATAAGGTCCTCATGGAGTTGGAACTTCTCAAGATAAAAAGACAAGGTGACAAGGGTAAATCAGCAATGAAAGAGGAAGAAACACCGGTCACTTTAACTCCAATCGAGAAGGAAATTGAGGGTGATAGAGAAATTTGGCTTGAAAGAGTCAATTTTCACTTAGAAAAGCTGTTGCAAATGGCCAATAGGGAAAAACAGATCATCTGGCACATGGCCTACCACTACAGGACCCGGAACAAAATTTGCAATATAAGGGTCAAACAGATGAAAGCAAGGCTAAGACGGGCTCTAAAAGGAAAAAAAGAGGAGGATAGGCTTAGGTTTCTTGCTAAAGATTCCTTGGCTCATCAGGATGCTTGATGATGGTGCTACTCATCAAATCTTGATCAAGTTTGGAGGAGTTTTGTCTTTAGCAAATTTTGGAAATTTTAAACACAAGAAATCTGGCTCTACGCGCAACGCCACTGGTGTTGTGCTTTTCCTAAGGACACCCAATGCACAAATGGCTTTCATTTTGGATTCAAAGTGACAAGTACATGCACCCTATGCATTTTATAAGCTTTTGGAGCATAACTGCTCTACCAAAAAGTCAAAAAATGCCCCAAAAATGACCATTTTGCCACTTTTTGGACACACAAAAGCAGTATTTGGAGAATCAACTTTTGAGGGGTCAAATGAGCTTCAAATGAAGAAATTCTAGATGTTTTGGAAAATATACTTGAGGAGCTTTCAAATTAGATATCATGAGCTCAATTTGGATGCCGGGAAGGCCTCCAAAAGGGACCTAAAAGTGGCGCTACGCGTAGGACAAATTTTGTATAGGATTGCCATTTCACTGTGTTTTGACTATGATCTTTGTTTTTCTCTCAGGGAGGACGCTTTACTAATGTAAATGATGACTTGGATTGTAAATATGATGGATAATTAGTAGTATAGGTAGATTCATTAGATTAAAAATCATTTTGAGCACAAATGAATAAGTTTCCTCACTTTTAGGGGCAAGTTGTTAGGATGCCTAGATTCAAGTTTCTTGTTCAGTGTTGGTTAGATTATCTCCTTATCTTAGGGATTTGACCCCTGAGGATGGGAGGAGGTTGAAAAAATGCCTATATATTCTTCTTATTTCTCATTGTAAAGGGTTGGACTCAGCTGGAGGTTTATGCTCTGATTTTACATCATTTTGTATTAGTTTAGCAGGAGATTAATGAAAAATTGCAGCTATTTCTTTGGGATCCATGTGGTATGATGTTTAGTTCAGTTTCCTCTCTTTTGATCATAAGTTAAAATGTTTTTTGTACTTCATTAATCATTTTGTTTCTTCTAAGTGAATGTTTTCAAGTTGATAGGCAGAATCCATAACATTAATGCTCTGCTTTGGGAAAATATTCACCATTTTATGTTTTCTACAGTTTAGGAAGGATCCATGGTGATCACATGCTCTTCCTAGCTTCTCACCGATCTTAAATCACCTCACCCATCAAACCATAGAGTGTTAAGCTTTATACCTACCTTGCCCCATCGAACACCCTACAATTTTGACCTAATTTCCTAGCCCTAATTGTCTGTCTCCTCCTGATCCAGCAAAACCCCTTCAAATCGAATCAAACCTTGTGCTACTATGCCCAACCTAATATCATTTTCCTGATCCAGTCATTTTGGCTGAGATCCTTACGGAGAGAGCCCTCTCCCGGCCTAGTACGGCTAGCTACTTCGCTAAGCGTGGTTTGTGGTTACCCTGGCATTGCTTTCCTTCAGCCTGAGGTTCAATCTAGGTGATAACAGCAGACTTGTTACCTACTCATAGGTGAAAAACACAAGGCTGCATGCTTTCACGACGTCTCATGATCACACATGCTTGGATTAGACCCATAAAATCGACTCATAAAATAAACTTTCAAATCTAGTTTTAAATCTAAATGCAGCTAATATATCATGAGAAATATCATATGACATTAGTTCTAATGCAAAAATCAGTATGCAATGCATCCTACCCTAATATTCATATGGTACAAAACTAATACTAAGTGTAATCATAAATCCAATGCAACCAACATATCATCGAATAAATTTAAATATGTCAGCCTATATGATTAATTATGTAGCAAATGCCAAAGCAAATTTGGACATAATCATATGGACGATAAGGTTGATAGGAGGTAGGAAAATAGAATTCCCACACATGGATGATCATGTGAGAAGAAGTGAGAAAAGGATTTAATATAGTCCATGAGATCCTCTCTTATAACCAAAATATAGAGATGTTAATGATTAGGGCCATAAACTCTTTATGGATGGCACCTTCTTGCATATTATGGTCCTTTACGTCATATTTTATGGCCTCTACAGGGTTAATATTAGTAGGAATGAGAGACTTATGATATGGAGAAACACAAGTAGGTTGCCCATGATGATCACATTGGAAAGGGGAGGTTATAGATTGATCATGATCCTGAGGGAGTGCCCAAGGAGATAAATAATATTCAATGAGGGTTTCTACCTTGACACTATACTCAAAAAGGGGAAAGGGATCAAGGTCACTTGAGATCATATGAGAACAAGCATAAGAATCACTCTTAAAATTATGAACAAGGGAAGAAGGCAAAAGGGGGGGGGGAGCGACGTGTCATATCAATTAGTTTTCTCTTCCCCAAAATCATAATCTAAAGGCTCAGGTGATTTGAATATAAAATCATAAGGAGGAGCCTTATTGATTTCCTTAGTATCATAGATTGGGACTTTCTAACAGGAAAATTGATCACTTCCAACTGCCCCTCATTATGCAAGGGAAAATAATTTTTTCCTTCCAAAGAGCATCAATGGGTATGTCAACATAAATAATACCCGAGAGAAAGGGAGGACCAATTTCAGCCTTATCCTCCTTGTCAGTGTCGTAAATGGGAGCAAAATCAAATTGAGGACCAACAATTTCCCATTTCTCCTTTTCAATGCGGAAGTAATCTCCAATATCATCTTCTAAGGGGAAAATGGGATCACCTTCTTCAAGATTCTCAAAAGGAGAGTCATCAGGAGTAATATCCTCGAGAAAGATAAGGTTAGTCTCAACTTCATCCTTCCCAACGCATGTGTTTTAAAAATCCTCCTTTTCATCAAGTGGACCGGAGGAGGACTCGTCTTCTTGCTCATTAATTAGATTCTCAATGTCTTGATGATGGTCAATGAAGGCTTCCTCTTGGAGGCTTGATGTGGGGCATGCTTGAAAACGTCTAAGAAAGCCATCAATGAAATCCACAATAGATGAGATGCTATTAGGTTCACAACCATGATTTTTAACCACCAAGAGATCCCATGAAATACAACATAAGGAAATATTGGTGAACACCCTCCTCTCTTGAAGCATGTGCATGTAATATTTCTACATGGTCAATTGCAGAGAGTGTATCGCCATCAAACACAGGCACCCCATGTACTATCCTTCCCATGGCATGATTACAGCGCCCAGGGATGCTAACAATGTCCAAAGCGAGAAAATTATCAAAGAAAGATAACCTATTTTAGATATACATGAAAAATATGTAGGAGTCGCCAGGGTGAATTTAAAGATGCCTAGAAAAATGATTGCTTCACCCTACAAGCATCAACCTTAAAGTTCAATAAAGAACTAAGGCTTCATTCTTCCAATGGAGTCACCAATAATGTTATGTCAATATATCATATGGGGAACAAAACACATGTTTCGTGTCCCCGACAACAATGCCAAAATCTTACCGCTCAAACTAGAAGGGATCCTAAAAGGGGATCCTTGAAGCGTTACTACTAGGCTAAGGGAAACAATGGAGCGATAGCCCATTGTCACCTCGGCTAATACTCCCTACTCTTACAAATTTTCATCGATGGGAGGAGACCTGATATTATAAGGATCACGAAATGGATGGATCAATGATAGGGAAAGGGGTGATCCTAGAAGCCTATTCACAAGAGAGGCTCAAATATGTGGCTTGCTTGTCTTAGAAGACAAGCTAGAAGGCTCTCTACGAAGGGCTTGGGAAAAATTTCTAGAGTTAGGTTTTGAGTATGTGTCTTATAAAGGAGATCCCTAAGTCCTAGAATTCTTGTGGAAACTTTGGTTCCAGGTGATCTTTGAAGAATTAACCTTGATAGTGCATGGGACCACATGGGACCAAGTGGACTTGAGGTTCGGTCAAGGGGATATGATTTGGAAACCAATGCTATTCTTGACATAATTAGAGAAGGAAAAGGGATCAAGGAATGAATTTTCAATGAAAGGCAATGCAAGGATCCCGGTGAGGTTTCTAGCCTAAGGGAAACCAAGGGCAAGAATTGGTCTTCAAGTTAGGGCTTATGATATCTCAAGATACCACCATCGAAATCTCATGAAATCTAGAGGGTTTCTTGAGGACACACCAACGCAGTTGTTGACCACAAATCAAAGTATTGGGATGACTAGATAGTGAGATAATTGATGCCCTAGGTGACCTAGAGGACTATACCTAGAGAAGAGGAAAGGGGAGAAGCAAAATAGGTTTAAGGTGATCACCTTTGGGTGGACCAGTGCCTAATCCTTTAAGAAGATTGGAATTAGGTAGAATTATGACTATGGACCTTGAATTTTTTAGGTCAAGGAGGCCTCAAAGACAACTTCGCTTGGCATTAGGGCAGCAGCAAAAGCAGCTTCAAAGACTTTATACTTCGTTTTGCAAGGTAAATGGATTGTAAAGATGAATTTAAGTAATGAAACATCCCAAGTGACATTAATTCATTATACATGGCCCATACATGAATCATTCACTATCCAGCAACAAAATTTCCACAACTTCGCATAAGAGATGTAGCAAATAAGCCCTAGTATAGCAAAATCCTAGCTACAATGTGTGTGATAAAATAAGAGGAAGAAGAAAATGTACTTACATGTATAAGAATATATCCAACCATCCAAAAACTTGCCATGAGGAAGCTCCAAGACATATGAAAATTATTCAAACATCAAAATTCATTCCATGCTCCAAAAATTTGTCCTCCAAGAAGGATAGTGAAAATCACTAAAGAGATACTATTTCCAAATCCAAGTGATGATGCTAAAATGAATCATCATCAATGTTATTTATACACTTATAATGAGTTTGATTTATATACTTGGGCCTACATTAGCCCCTAAAACAACTAACTTTTGGTGACGAGCCCACCAAACTAGCTCATAAACAAAAGAATAAACCTCTCAAGAGGTCGAATGATTAATAATACATGTTGTTGGGCCTTATAAGAAGCTGGATGAAGTCCATAAGTGCCACAATGATGAATAGGACTCCCAAAAGTAGTGGACAATGGGTTGACCCCTTGTTCTCCAAATAGTAAACCTGTGGTGCTCCTAATGGGTGTGAGGGCACACAAGTAACCTCATGGGCCTCCAAGTAGGTCAAAGACGTCTGAAGACCATCTATAAGGGCTCATATGATGGTGTAAGTAATGCCACATTAGCATACAAGTCTTGGGTCATCTCTCAAGTGCATGGTACAACTATGGGGTCGGTTGGGCATGGTGAACTAGGTGCATCTTCCTCATCCAATTGGTGAATCTTGAGCAATATCTGAACATCTTTGGGGATCCATGGAGTGTTCTCTACTATTTTGGAAGTCCATGGCTCTCAATGCACACCCAATATGTGTCAATGTAACCGTCAAGAGGGTTAGGACCCCATAGAGGGATACCAAACCCAAAATGGAGACCATCTGCAATCTTGCCTAAAATCCAATGTGTCCCCTGGCCTTCTAGTACAATAAGTCATCAAAGGAAATCGAGTTAAATAGCTTACAAACCACGGACAATAGGTGGGCACTTCTAATGGCATTCCCGTCCATAGTGGGCTTTAGCATATGCTAATGTCTCCAAGCTCCAAATGGGGTTAACCAACTATCCTATTAGGTGGTTTCTACCCTTAAAGGGGATAGTATGTCCAAGGTACATCCTTCAAATAGTGATGGCATGTGATAAAGAGATCAATGGAGTAGGGAATGAAAAGGGGTAGCCCCAAGCAGGTAGCTAGCAAAAGTGAATCCCACACTTGGGTATATAATGTATAGGAAGGAGAAATAATGGTACATGAGGTGCCCCTGCCTTGATTTTTCCACCCTTCTTTATATGTGTTTTCCCTTCTATGGTTTTTCTTTGATTAACAGCTCAGGGCTCAAGGGATAAGAGCATGATGTGTAAGGTATACCAATGGATACCCCCTTTATGGTAGGGTGATTCATTTCCCACCAGGGGTTGGGACAATCATGGGTTCCTTAATGATAAAGGAGGCCCATCTAGGGCCTATAGGAACCATGATGATGGCCATGATAATGGCATAGAGCTCATGTATTATTTTTTCCCATGTGCTAAATGTGTTAGTTCTGGCTATATTTTGCATTTTGTGGTATAGTTTCCTGTTGAATGTGGCAAATTATGCTTTTTACTTTTCTTTTCAGCTACATCAACCTTTGGGGCATCGTTCCAAGCCCAACCCAAGGTGTGGGCAATAGGAAGGGGAAGGCTAACACTATGTGGACCTAGTGGAGGAATGTGGACCCATGTGGGAGGAATGATGAATGGGGTTATAATGAGTAAAAGGGGAGTGATATATGTGGGTGATGGAGAGGGATCATACAACCAAACTCAGGGTTTCCCATGAAGTACCATCCCTAAAGCCCAAAAGTTAGTAAAAGAGATCCCACAGGACTAGGGTCCAAGGTTAACATTCAAAAGAGGTTTAAGGGACAAGAGCACAAACCTAGCCCTATCTTTCTACCAAATACCCCCATTAATCCATGCCCAAATGTTTCCATGATAAGTAAACTACAATACTCAATTACCAAATCACAAGGCATACCTTTAGGTTTGGGAGGCCCACCTTCAAACATACAACCATGACAGATGGGTGAGGGACCACATGGCTAGCTCAGCTGGTGGATAAATGGCACAACGAGCTAGTTGGTGGTTGCACAGGGTTGTTGGCTGCTAGTTGAGGACCATCTTCTAGAACAAAATAAAAAAATAAAAAAAACTAGGGATATCACCCACAAAATGGTGGGTAACATCTGGCTCCAGTTGGGACGTTATCTATCGAAAAGTGGCCGAAGATACATGAACGGGAGGTCATGAGAACAATATCTTGGTATACCACAAACCTGTTACCTGCACATAGGTGAAAAACACGGGACAGCATGCTTTCACGACGTCTCATGATCGCACATTCTTGGATTAGACCCATAAAATTGACTCATAAAAATAAAGTTTCAAATGTAGTTTTAAATCTAAATCCAGCTAATATATCATATGAAATTAGTTCTAATGTGAAAATTAGTACGCAATGCATTCTAACCTAACATGCATACGATACAAAATTAATACTAAGTGTAATCATAAATCCAATGCAACTAACATATCATCAAATCAATATAAATATGTCAGCCTATATGATTAATTATGTAGGAAATTCCAAAGCGAATGTGGACATAATCATATGGATGATAAGCTCGATGGGAGGTAGGAAAACAGAATGCCCACACATGGATGATCATGTGAGAAGAGGTAAGAAAAGGATGACATATAGTCCATGAGATCCTCTCTTCAAACCAAAATATAGATATGTCAATGATTAGGCCTATAAACTCTTGATGGATGGCAACCTCAAGCATATGGTGGTCCTTTATGTCATATTTCATGGCCTCTATATGATTATGATTAGTAAGAACGAGAGACTTATGAGATGGAGAAACACAAGTAGGTTGCATATGATCACACTGGAAAGGGGAGGTTATAGATTGATCATGATCCTAAGGGAGCGCCCAAGGAGATAAAAATATTCAATGAGGGGTTCTTCCTTGAAACTATACTCGGAAAGGAGAAAGGGATCAAGGTCACTTGAGATTGTACGAGAACAAGCACGAGAATCACTCTCAAAATGATGAACAAGGGAAGAAGGTAAAGGGGAGAATGGAGTTTCATATACATTAGGTTTCTCTTCCCCAAAATCATAATCTAAAGGCTCATATGATTTGAATACAGAATCATAAGGAGGAGCCTTATCGATTTCCTTAGTATCATAGATTGGGTCTTTCCTAAAAGGAAAATTGATCGCTTCCAACTACCCCTTCATATGGAAGGGAAAATAAAATTTCCCCTTCCCAAGGGCATCAATGGATATGTCATCATAAATAATACCCGAGTGAAAGGGAGGACCAAATTCAGCCTCATCCTCCTTTTCGGTGTCATAAATGGGAGAACAATCAAATTGAGGACCAACAATTTCCCATTTCTCCTTCTTAATATGGAATTAATCTCCAATATCATCTTCTAAGGGGAAAATGAGATCACCTTCTTCAAGGTTCTCAAAAGGAGAGTCATCAGGAGTAATATCCTCGAGAAAGGTAAGCTTAGTCTCAACTTCATGCTTCCCAACACGTGTTCTCAAAATCATCCTTTTCGTCATGTGGACTTGAGGAGGACTCGACTTCTTACTCATTAATTAGATTCTCAATGTCTTGATGATGGTAAATGAAGGCTTCCTCTTGGATGCTTAATGTGGGGCATACTTGAAAATGTCTACAAAAGCCATCAACAAACTCCTCAATATATGAGATGCTCTTAGGTTCATGATCATGCAGGCATGAGTTATGACCACCAAGAGATCCCATGAACAACAACATAAGGACATCTTGGTGAACAACCTCCTCTCTTGAAGCATGTGCATTAAATCTTTCTACGTGGTAAATTGCAGAGAGTGGATCACCATCAAACATGAGCACCCCACATACCATCCTTCCCGTGACATGATTAGGGTGGCCAAGGATGCTATATATGTCCAAAGTAGGAAATTTATCAAATAAAGACAACCTATTTGAGACATACATGAAAATTATGTAGGAGTCATTAGGGTGAATTTAAAGATTCTTAGAAAAATGATTGCTTCACCCTGCAAGCATCGACCTTAAAGTTCAATGAAGAACTAGGGATTTGTTCTTCCAAAGGAGTTGCCAATAAATTTATGTCAATATGTCGTATGGAGAACAAAACACATGTTTCATGTCCCTAGGAACGACACCAAAATGTTACTGATGAAACTAGTAGGGGTCCTAAAAGGGGATCCTTGAAGGGTTACTACTAGGCTACGGGAAACAATGGAGTGATATCCCACTGTCACCTTGGCTAAGGCTCCCTACTCTTTATGGATTTTCACCAACAGGAGGAGACCCTTTATTATAAGGATCATGAAATGGATGGACCAATGATAGGGTGAGGGGTGAGCTTGGAAGCCTATTCACAAGAGAGGCTCAAATATGTGGCTTGATTGTCTTGGAAGGCAAGATGGAAGGCTCTCTAGGAAGGGCTTGGGGAAATTTTCTAGGGTTATCTTTTGGGTATGTGTCCTATAAATGAGATCCCTAAGTCCTAGAATTCTTGTGGAAACTTGGGTTCCAAGTGATCTTTGAAGAATTAACCTTGATAGTGCATGGGACCACACGGGACTAAGTGGACCCGAGGTTCAGTCAAGGGGATAAGGTTTAGCAACCAATTATATGCTTGACCTAATTAGGGAGGGGAAAGGGATCAAGGAATGAATTTTCAATGAAAGGAAATGTAAGGATCCTAGTGATGTTTCTAGCCCAAGTGAAACCAAGGGCAATAATTGGTCTTCGATATAGGGCTTGCGATATCTCAAGCTCCCACCATCATAATCTCATAAAACTTTGAGGGCTTCTTGAGGACACACCAACATAGTTGTGGACCAAAAATCGAAGTATTTGGATGGATAGATTGTGACATAATTGATGCCCTAGGTGACCTAGAGGACTAGAACTAGAGAAGAGGAAAGGGGAGAAGGAAAATAGGTTTAAGGTGATCACATTTGGGTGGACCAATGCCTAATCCTTTGGGGATATTAGAGTTAGGTAGAATTATGGCTATGGACCTTTGAATTTTCTAGGTCAAGGAGGCCTCAAAGACAACTTTGTTTGGCACTAGGGCAGCAGCAAAAGCAACTTCAAAGACTTCATACTTCATTTTGCAAGGTAAATGGCTTTTCAATATGAATTTAAGTAATGAAACATCCCTAGTAACATTCATTCATTATACATGGCCCATACATGAAGCATTCACTATCCAGAAACAAAATTTCCACAACTTCACATAAGAGATTCAACAAATATGCCCTAGTATAGCGAAATCCCAACAACAATTTATGTGAAAAAATTAGAAAGAAAGAGTAGCATTAAAATGTGCTTACATGTATAAGAATATATCCAACCATCCAAAAACTTTCCATGAGGAAGCTCCAAGACATATGAAAATTATCCAAACTTCAAAATTCATCCCATGCTCCAAAAATTTGTCCTCCAAGAAGGATAGTGAAAATGTCTAAAGAGATATTATTTCCAAATCCAACTAATGATGCTAAAATGAATCCTCATCACTTTTATTTATACACTTCTAATGAGTTTTATTTAGCTACTTGGGCCTACATTAGCCCCTAAAATAAAATCATGTGCAAAACAACTGACTTTTGGTGACAAGCCCACCAAACTAGCTCATAAACGAAAGAATAAGCCTCTCAAGAGGTCGAATGATCAACAATACATGTCATTGGGCCTTCTAAGAAGCCTTATGAAGTCCATAAGTGTCACAATGATGAATAGGACTCCCAAAAGTAGTGGGCAAGGGGTTGGCCCCTTGTCCTCCAAATAGTAAATATGTGGTGCTCCCAATGGGTGTGAGGGCACACAAGTAACCTCATGGACCTCCAAGTAGGTCAAAGATGCATGCATACCATCTGTAAGGGCTCAGATGATGGTGTAATTGATGCCACATCAGCATATAAGCCTTGGATCATCTATCAAGTGCATGGTACAACTGTGAGTCCAGCTGGGCATGGTGAACCAGGTGCATCTTCCTCATCCAATAAGTGAATCTCGAGAAATATATGAACATCTTTGGGGATCCATGGAGTTTTTTCTATTGTTGTGGAGGTCCATGGCTCTCAACACTAACCCAACATGTGCCAATGCAACCTTCGGGAGGGTTAGGACCCCATATAGGGAGACCAAACCCAGAATGGAGACCATCTGCAATCCTGCATAAGATCTAATGCATCCCCTAGCCTTCCATTACAACAAGTCATCAAAGGAAATTGAGTTAAAGAGATTACAAACCATGGACAATATGTGGGCACTTCATAATGGCATGCCTTTCCATTCTGGGCTTTGGCATGTGCTAATGTCTCCAAGCTCCAAATGGGGTTAACCAAGTATCTTATTAGGTGGTTTCTACCCTTAAAGGGGATAGTATGTCCAAGGTACATCCTTCAAAGGGTGGTGGCATGTGATAAAGAGATGAATGGAGTAGGGAATGAAAATGGGCATCCCTAATTGGGTAGCTATCAAAAGGGAAGCCCGCACTTGGGTATCTAATGTATAATAGGGAGAAATCGTGATAATGAGGTGCCACAACCTTGATTTTTATACCCTTCTTTATATGCCTTTTCCCTTTTATGATTTTTCTTTGATTAACTTCTCGGGGCTCAAGGGATAAGAGCATGATGTGTAAGGTATAGCAATGGATACCCCCTTTAGGGCAAGGCAATTCATTGCCCACTGGGGGTTGGGACAATCATGGGTTTCTAAATGATAAAGGAGGTTCATCTAAGGCCTGTAGAAACCATGGTGATGGCCATGATAATGGGGTAGAGATCATGTACTGGATTTTACTACTTGCTAAATGTGTTAGTCTAGGCCATCTTTTGCATTTTTTGGTACATCTTCCTATTGAATGTGGCCAATTATGCTTTTACTTTTCTTTTCAGTCGCATCAACCTCCGGGGCATCGTTCCAGGCCCAACCCAAGGTGTGGGCAAGGAGAAGGGAAAGGATAACCCTATGTGGATCTAATGGAGGAATACGAACCCAGGTGGGAGGAATGATGAATGGGGTTATAATGAGCAGGAGTGATATATATGGATGAGGGAGTGGGACCATGCAACCAAAATCAGGGTTTCCCATGAAGTACCATCCCTAAATCCCAAAGGTCAGTAAAAGAGATCCCATAGTACTAACATATAAGGTTAACATCCAAAAGAGGTCTAGGGGATATGAGCGTAGACCTAGCCCACTCTTTCTGTCGAATCCCCTCATTAATCCACACCCAAAAGTTTCCATGATAACTAAACTACAATACTCAATTACCAAATGACAAGGCATATCTTCAAGTTTGGGAGGCCCACCTTCAAACATACGACCATGATAGATGGGTGAGGGACCACATGTTTGGCTCAAGTGGTGGATAAATGGCACAACGAGCTAGTTGGTGGCTATAAGGGGCTACTGGCTGTCGATTGAGGACCATCTTCTAGAAAAATAAAAAATCTATGGATATCACCCACAAAATGGTGGGCAACACAACCCAACACATACACCTACACCCTATGTACACCACATTGCAATACATACACCTACACCCTGTGTACACCACATCGCAATACATACACCTATACCCGGTGTACAACACAATATATATACATACACAAAGTACAACACAATGCATACACATGTCACAATGCAATGACTACACAATACACATAACATAATACCACATGTACACAACACAACATGTACGACATGTACACGGTACCACCTGTATAACATTACTACATGTACATAGTACCACATGTACACAACACCACCTGCATACTGTTTACACAACACCACATGTATGTAACACCACCTGCACAACTTGTACACAACACCACCTGAAGAATGTGTATACAACACCACATGCACAACATGTACACAACACCACATGCACGACATGTACACAACACCACCTACACATAGCACCCCATATACAACATGTACACAACACCACATACACACAACACCACATGTACAATCATGCACATGAAACCACATGTACAACATGCACACAACATTGCATATCCAACATGTATACAACACCACATATACAACATGTGCACAACACCATATGTACATAGCACAGCATATACAACATGTACACAACACCATATATACATAGCACCGCATATAAAACATGTACACAACACCATATGTACATAGCATCGCTATACAACATGTACACAGCACCATATGTACATAGAACCACATTTACAACATGTACACAACACCATATGTACATAGAACCACATTTACAACATGTACAACATACATACAACAATAGTATTGCACATCTAGAGACCACATTGTCTCTACCAGACAACCTTGCTTCTAGTGTCTTTTTACCATCCATGCTTGTCCAAACATGTCACAAATCACACTGCTTTCATTCCGCTGATGTATCCCTCAACATAGTCTATCCATAACATAAACATAGACATAGTATAATCACATAATATCAATTCATATCCACTTGATATTGACCTCATAGATCTATTAGGGCTACTTTCCCACTTGATTCCTCATAAACTAGGGACCTCTTCATTGCATTTACTTGCATAAGCAATCATTCCTCCACAAGAATGATCCCTGGAAACCTGTCAGAAAATGGAATACATACATACATATACACATATAAAAATCAGCATAAAACAATCATGATCCCTGATGGCCTTGTCAGACAATGGCATACATACATACACATATATAATCATTAGCATAAAGTAATCATGATCCCTGATGACCCTGTCAGACAACAACATACATATATGTATATAAACATTAGCATGAAACCATCTTGATCTTTGACAACCTTGTTAGACAACATCATACATACATACATGTATACATATATAGACCTCAGGATAATCATGATCACAACATAATTATCAGATATCATGAGGTCTAGGTTAAGATAACTCCCTTTATTCTTGCACAACATTGAGAACAATAATTCCCAAAATAGCCAAGGCATCTAACACCTCAAATCCATTCACTTTATCTTTCATGTTATCTTTCTCATGATTGTCCTACCACCATCTATTTATCCCAATGGACCCAACCAATCCAATTTGTTGTCATACTCTTGGCTTCATCTACCTTTATACATGCAATGGGGTTCATCTAAGTCTTACATTATCTGTTGGGTTTCATTCATCTCTCCCAAAGCTCCATTAACTTTCCTCTTTCCCCAACCAATTCTCAATACCCTAAAAAAAAAGGCAAGAACAACAAGCAAACAAGAAGAAAACCATGAAAAAACAATAACAACAAAACACCACAACAAAGTGGTATGGCCATACACTAGACATAAACAAAACTACAAGTCAAGCCCAAATAAATCACAAGGAACTTGAAAGCACAAACTAGCAACACACACCATGACTCAACCCAATGCTTCCCAATTATTCCAAGAGAAAGCTCAATATGAGCCTTCTTCAAGATTTCATGGCATTCTCTTTTTCCATGCAATCCCCTGCATCATACTGGCATAAACACATAATTGTCAGTGTATAAATAAATATAACAATATACTAATTATCTTACCTTGTTGTGCCAAGCACGTTTCCTTGTAACTAAACACATCCATGCCATCTCTCAGGGACTCCAATTCCCTTGACGGATCCAGTAATAACTAGAAATTAGCTAATATACCTGTCAGATACATGTTCATGAATATAACACATATCCACATAATGTAGGTTAAGAAAACTTCTTGTATTCATGCAA
The DNA here is from genome assembly GCA_000404065.3 of Pinus taeda. Lineage (NCBI taxonomy): Eukaryota > Viridiplantae > Streptophyta > Pinopsida > Pinales > Pinaceae > Pinus > Pinus taeda. The sequence continues at coordinate 212,951 of APFE030993073.1, forward strand.
CGCACTCATTTGTTTAGAGTTGTGGTTTCCAAACATAGCCAAAGGAATTCTCACCCAATTCCTTTCTTTTACTTTTTCCTTGTTGTAATCGAGTCTTACTATGTATTGTCACATCACCCAACTGTTAGTTATATAAACAAATCAAATATTACCTTATCATGCAAATACTAAGCATGTGGCCCTACAACTGTTCACACATGTTAGTCACACATCCCTAAGATCAAGACATCATATTTATTAATTTGTGTAGAAATTTCTACAAATCTAGCTCTGATACCATGTAGAAATTATGGTGTAGATTTGCAACTACTCGTGAAGTTTTAATCAAAATCACAAGACACAAACCTACTCTAATGCTCTACGAAAGTTAATTCACCATCTAGAACACAAATCGTAAACATGCAAAAGGAAACATCACACATGCACAAATATTGTTCTATGGGAAAGCAATCTGCTAAAAACCCCAATGTCTTCTTGTATCAATCTAATAAATAGAGATGTATTACAATTGCTTTGCTCAACTAAGCACAACCTGCAAGTGCATAACCTATCTATTTCTTCATTGAGAAGCTCTAACCCAAACTTAGTCAATTTCATCCTCTGCTTGAGCCCCTATTTTCTTGCGCAATTCCTGAGGAAATAAGCCCTTGTTATTTAGGAATTTCCTACAAAATGTTTGTGTAATTCCTTAGGGTTGATCACCTAAACAATACAATAAACTATACACTCAACATAGTATATAATTAATTGTACACTACCTTAGAATCTCCATCACAACTGCGGAACTCGAATTCTCAGCATACATTAGTTATTTTGGGCTTATTGATTAGTTAACTGGTTGATCACTAAGTGTGGTTGAAGTTCCACTTCCACAACTTTACCTCCACTAGTTTTTCTAACAGTTAGAACTAGTTAAACTAACCATAACTCAATTTAACTTAAATAGATTGCTTCAAATTAGTAATCAAACATACTGAAATGAACTCAAGCTTCCCCAACTCGAATTAACTTAGTTAACTAAGTGACAAGTGCCATGCCACCTCAGCTAACTTCTTCCAAGATTTCCGCTGAAATAGAAATTCGAATTTTCTCTAGTTTGACCAAGGCAAAGTCAAACATAGATTTTCTTGTTGCATTTTCAACAATTTGAAATAATCCTTTACCAAGTCTAAAAACCACGTCATAATCAACTAACAGCCATTAGTCATAATACTACAACTAGCAACCACTTACACTCAAGTGCATATTAGTTGTCTAGTACAACTATCTTAAAACAAGATCATTCCTCCATGCAATCTTGTAGACACACATACTCACATCATGCAATTAATCAAACATTCAAACAATATATAAACATACAATGTTAGATAAACGACATAATCAAACTCATACCTCGATGTGTCTCAGTCCACATTAGTACAACACAATATCACAAATATATTGATTCATACCTGAATATCATAACCATAACTATTTGCATAGGCCAATCTAGATTAGCATGAGACATATAGCATCAAGACCTTAAATGCAATGAACATACTCATCATGAATATGACCATAATGAACAACTAGCATCTATCATTCATGTAGCCACAACAACAATAGAATGACAGACATATACATAACCATGATGCATATAACAACCATTAACCAACATACTTACATGGCCAACTATTGTAGCAGCTACAACCACCCTCCAAAATTTTGCCTTCGCTTCGTTTTGGAGCCTCCCTACTAAAATCTCATCAGCTTGTCTTGCAATGCCCAAGTACTTGTGCTTTCATCAAGTTTATCTTTTGATTTACAACTTGTGTTTCTTACTCTCTTTGATGATTAACCACAAGCTGACATCCCCGTGACTTGGATACAATCTAGTTCTTGCACTGCCTTGGCAATATGCACAGTCCTAGAGGGCAACCATCCTTAGTCTCATGAAATGCACAGTTCAACCCAACAGTGATATTCGGCTCCATTAATGTGCAGACCCAGCTAGAAGCTTGTCTTTAGCTGGGAAATTGCACAGAGCATGAGAGGCACTCAGCCCAATAATTGTGTGGAACCATTCCCTTAGTTGTTGTCTGATGCATGTGCCAACAAGTTGCCCGGTTCCCCCCACGACTACGCAATTTCTCCATGCATGCATGGCAGCCCTTCTCGAAAAAGCAAAAAATCAAAAAGCAAAAAGCATCCCTTAAGAATAGGAATATATTTTTAGCAGTGGGAGTTACACTTGAGCTAATTTTAGAAACTGCCACCACTTGTTTTTTCCTAGATTTTTGGCCTTCGCTTCATAAACACTAAATTGATCAAATATATTTAATGGACACTGCCAAAACTTATTTTCACATTCGATCTTGGAGCTCTGGCATTCCTAAGGCATCTAGGAACCTTCAGCACAGTCGGCACAACTTTTCCAAGTATGTTTTGTTTTTCAAGTCTTTTGCTGCTTTTTCTATTGCTTTTGTTTCCTTGGCTTATGTGAGTGTTGTCTTGCTTATTTTATTGAATGATTACTGGTTTTTTGATTTGTTTTATCTTGTAGAAGTGTTGTTTTAAGTTTTCCATTGCCTTGCCTAAGCATCACATGCATCACCCAGTTTTTGCACTAATGGTCATCGTCGCAACGACTTTTCCCACAAGATTCATTGTTCTTCTATTTGACTGATTCCTGCATTTGCTTTGATTGCATGCATCACTATTCACTCATATCTGCACCATCCTTCACTCATGCATTTAGATCTACTCGTTTTCAAGTTTCAAGTTTCCCTTTGGCAGATCTGGGATGCCTTGGCCCGGATATAGCTCTTCTCGGCCTGCACTACGCATTTCTGGATCTCAAGGCTTTGCCTTAGCTCCAAGAATGGCACAGAGGCTGTCAGTGACCAGCTCCAGTAGCACTCTACGTAGTTCCAAGAGACAATCCCGAAGTCTTGCCACAAGTATTGCGCAATGTGCAATCCCAGCCATCATCAAATCCAGAATGAATTGCACATTGTGCAGTTCCAGACATCAGCAAGCCCATTGGACTACACATTTCACAATTCTAGTCATCAGCTCCTCTCACTGGCACTTGGTACTATGCATTGCGCATATCTAACTAACAGTCCCTCACCTCTGAAAGTCATAATTGCGCAATCTTACTCAGACGTCACCCATTCCATGAGTGTCCTCTTTGTCTCCAGGTACAACAGTTGTTGAACAGCTTCTCAACAATACAGGTAACATGGCTTCCAAGAGAGCTGGATCAAAGGATATTGTAGAGAGCAGCATTAGAGATGTAGTTTAACAGGTGTCAATGAACTTTCCAGTTTATGCAGAAACACAGTTCTTCATAGAGAAGGATAGGAAGATTACATGACAGGAAATAAAGGAGATATTTGTAGGCAGCTTCAAGGAAGATCTGGAAGATCGAAAGGTCTATGTCAACATCCACAAGTCAGGCTTGTACAGGGTTGCATGCAGGTAAGTCTCCTTCCCATGTGCGGACATCATTCACTAGATTGTCTCACATACCGATCCCGAGACGATGACATTGAGCAGTGCCAGTGGAACATAGATTGCTACCTTCAAGACGGAAAATTATCATCAGATGTATCACTTACCACAGTTAGTTTACCGCATGGATGCACTCTTCTTTACTCCCAACGATAATGTGAAGACTGGAGACATCATGAAGCGTTGGGTAAAAGAGCCATCGAAGTTCAGGTCGACACCCAACCAGGTCTACAAGACTAAGTCACTCAGGAAGGCCTACTAACTCTTGATCCTTTGCATATCGCTTGTACGATCAAGAGAGCAAGAAGACCTTTCCGCAGAGTTGGGTGGTCGTGTTGGATCAGTTGGAAAGTGATGGAAGGTGTTCAACTGGTTGGACATGTTGGCTCTTCAGCTGAAAGTGCATGTGTCTAATGCTCGAAATCCGCGTAAGGACGAGCAAGTGAGATTCTATATGTTTGCGTACATGCGTGATGCCATATGTGCCCATTAGCAGTTTCCTGGCATGGGTTGGACATTGACACCATCAGATGATGTTGTGAACATCTATTACAAGTTTCTCTCTGAGTTTAGCTACATAAGAGTCATGGCAAGGCTATATAACCACTTCATCACCCCAGTGTACAAGATGATATTCGAACGGGATCCACCTTACATGTCCCAAGAGGTGATGTCAACATTTCTTAACATTACATATCGGTTTGCCTCACCCAGTGGCACCTTCATCAGGATGATTGGTGGAGAGAAGCCTCTACAAGTGCTACCAAGGTTTGCCACAGATAAGTCAGTCATGCAAGAGGTTGTGTATCACATCTCCACAGGGTTATCAGTAGGCATGCACAGGAGGAAGAAAGCGCCATGGTCTGCTCTTCCTTTGTGGATTGGATTGTACAAGATCCAGAGCTTGAAGGATGTGATGTTGAGGCTGAGGACTTGAAGAAGTTTGAGTTTGGAACCAAGAGTTCAAATCCATATGATCCCCACTGCACATACAAGAACCACTATGCGAAGCTGTGTTATCCATGGATCCACGGGGCATGTCATTGGCTAGAGGAAGATCCTTGGAGGTATTTCTACAATTCCTCTAGGCTTAATGAATCGATCAGCATGGCTATAAAATGGAAAGCAACTCTGCAGGCAGCAGTAACAACAACAACAACAATGAGCAGCAAACCAACACAGGTCAAAGGTAAGAGGAAGATTATCGAGAGTGCAGAGGATGAGTAAAGTTACAAGTTTAGAGAAGATCCTCTTATTGAGAAAGTAGCTTTGGAGCTAGAGGCAAAGAGGCGACACAGTGCAAAAAGAGAGTAGAATGGAGGGTAATCAAAGAGTCAAAGGGGAATGTCAAGAGTAACCCCACCCTTTGTTATATATAAAACCTCATAACTCATAATAGAGGCTTTTGGGAGCCAAGCTTTTGGCTAGGCATGGCTTAGAGAAGGCTTGGAGAGTATTGTGACGAACCTTGGCTTCTCCACATCGTAGAGCGAGTACATCTCTTTGGAGGAGAAGGCGGTGTTAACTGTAATGTTCCACTATTGGGGCTAGTGGATGTCAATGGTATATGTATGGATGGAACTTTGACTTAATAATATAACTGAGCCAACACGTTTTCATGCATATGTTGTTATTTTAATTCGACTATTATAGTTACTTGAGCAATGTATGTTATTTAACTTACGCATTTGTGTATGAACTATTTTGTATGTGATTGTATGGATCTTGTTGAAGACGTGTTGATGTATTAACCCGACACTTTGGATTGTGGACTATTCCACTTCCAGCTTATGATGGCATTCAGCTCGTGTGTTTCTTTACGCTGCATACTATTACAAGCTTCTAAGGGACACACTTCCTTTTAACCTCTTTGTGTTAGAACCCCCATGCATCTCACTTGACTCGTTCCAAGGTCACACACTTTCTTCTGACAATGTTATCATACTTACATCTACGCACTACCACAATCAAGGCACTACTTTACTACCCATTGTTGAGACTCCTACTCCAAAAGGTCTGAGGTCTAGATGGGACTTCTTACCGGGGAGATCCTCTGACGTGTTGGCAGGTCTGGCAACGTCAACATTTATGGTGCTAGAAGGAGGGCCAAATGACAAGTTGAGCCCTCAAAGTTTGTTTTGAATCTCTAAACATCATTCATGACTTACATTACAATCTCAATTCTGACGTGTTGTTCTCATGCACATGATTTTGAAGCACCGGCTGATGTCATCAATGACTTGTCGTGAATCAAGTACAACGGTGAAGGAAGAGCAGCCGTTTTGAGACACGGATTTGTCTTCTTAGGATTCTATGAGAGGAATTAAGTCCCCTCGGACAATGTTGCTTGTGGGTTGTTCGCTTACACGTTCGAAGGGCATGTTGAGCAATGGTGTTGCACATTGCCTGCAACCTCTATTCACTTGTATGACCACATGATCAAAGATTTAATCCATGCTTTTTATCATTATAACCATAAATCACTCAATAAAAAAATTATGAAATTACAGAAATCACCTGGTGAATTAATTGTGTAATTTTGGACTACTTCTGTAATCTCGCTTTTCAAATCCCTGAAGATGAAATTGATTGGAACTTTCTCAAAGAAAGATTGCAGTATCTTCTTCACGTATCTAAAAATCCACATGAGTTGGAATCATTTGAACTCCTCCCAACATACCTCAATGTTAGAGCTTCAAAATATAAGATGGAAAGGGTTGTTGTCACAAGTGACTCTCCGTCTTCTTCACATCCAAGAACTCTAGCTCTGTAGGATGAGGTGGGAGAAGTTGCGAACTCAATTGTTGAACTGTCACATCCTCCCACCCTAAGTGATCTGAACATCTGCATAGATTTGGACTACAACCCTAATGGTTGGCATGAGGTATTGTCTTCTCAACCCCATCCTATGGTTTCTTTGATCCTCCAGATTGTAATGTGTTGCGTTCATCCATTCTGGACTCCACATCTGTTGTTCATGAGGATCAAATTATTAACAAAGTTGGTGTTGAGCAGCCAACCTATGTTGTCATTTTTTATGAGTATGTGTGGGAATCTAAAGAATAACTTGTCGAGAAGGATGACCTCTTTCTTCCCACACCTAATCCACTTTATCCTGACATCTTCTGTGATCCTTCCATTTCTATTTTTTCTTGTGAAAATCCATACCCAGATGTTTCTACTTCCAATCATTCATAGGACACACAGGATGTCAGTCCGTCATCTGATTGTGGAGAGGACAAATGTTTCTTTTCGAATCCACCCAATTTGTCATCTTTTCTTTCTGGAAATTCAGAGGGTGAAAATTTGTGTTTCTCATTAACCCCTATGTATGATTCGTTAGATCATGAGGACTCCGATGTGCATCTTACATTTTTTTATCGTGGTTGTCATGATCTTTTCACTCACTCATTCAATCATGATGTTGATTCACTTGATCTCAATCTTTCTAAGCCACCAGTCTTTGATGATCTACCTGTTGATTAAGTGGAAACCCCTCAAGTTGTCGAGGCACTTCGGCCCAAGTTGATGGTTATGTAAGGTTATCACAGTCTTAAGGTCAGTTCCACTACCGATCAGAAATTTGTTGAATCACCCTAGGCTCCTCATCACTCTCTTGTGCATATTCAAAATCAACCTGATCTACAAATTTCACATCCTCCACCAGAATCACATGATCCTATCGCTCATGCATTAGACGAGTCATACGTAGCAAGTCATGTTTCTAAGTAAAAGTTTTCTTCTTTCTGCATGATTGCTCCTTTGTCAAGATCAAAAGACTGTGCATGTTCATCATCTGTGCATAATATGATGCTACACCATGGTACGTCTACAGAGTGTTTGTCATGCGCTTTTACTCTTTTCTTTTCTGTGGACGCATTTAAACTTCGAGCATGTTGGTTTTAATTGCTATATCTTTCTTGTTTATTGGTTTTCATGAATACCTTTCTTGTCAACCATGCCTTCACCTACATGGGCCAACCAATGTTCTGGTGGCTACATTGGAAATATCACTTCATGTGAGAAGGCCCATGCATTGTTTAGCTTAGGAGTAGAAGTCATGTTTTCTTTCCTGTTTTTCTTTTGTTTTCTAGTTTTTCTTTCATTTACTGCTTTCCTTTGCTTGTTTTCTTGTTACGCACCCGTAGGATTAGTTTGCCACAAAACTGTGTTGGGCTTCTTGAGAGAAGCAGGGTGAAACATGAGAGGACTTGTATAACTATCAACATTTGGTTATCTCTCTATTCCCTCCCTTATGAAGATTTGTGTTCTTTCAGTCAATTATACCCTGATGAAAAATATGTTATGTTCAGAGTGAGTCCTCGTGAAAACACAACTCTTGCACTTTTAGTACCACCTACTCTAATCGGTTCTCTATTTCTGGTTAACCCTTGTCAACTCAGTCAAGTAGAGTAAGGTAGAGGGAAAACCTTAAGTATGTCAAAGGTATATATAACATACTTCTTTAAAGGAACAACCTCTTCTGCTCTCAATAAGTCGGGATCCCTTTTCTGCCTCATGAAAATAAATAAGTGCATATGCACAATTCTCTGAAAAATGAAAAATGAAAAAAAAAATAAAGACGAAAGAAGAGAAAGGCTTCTTGCACAAAGAGGTGAAGCAAGCAACTCCGTCGGGGTACTGTCCAGGCTCTCTTGCAGTAGAGCGATGCTTGTGTTCTTGAAGTGACTTCATCGGGGTACTGTCTAGGCCTGCTGGCAGCAGAGCAACACTAGAGATGAAACTTAAACTCTGACAGTCTATATTACTTGTGTATCAATATACCCCTCATCCCCAATCGAAACAAATCAGTTGACCTAGTTTGGTATTTGTGCTGACCAATCAAGAGAATGGCAGGGACTACATCTTTAACTCAAGTTAGTGAAGGAACCATGATGATCAAAGAATTGAGCAATACTTCCAAAGGAGTTAGACTCACTTTACACGGGACAAGGTCCATACAAAGAGCTAGAATTCTACTAATGTGTCACCAATATTGTAGCGGTTATAACCACCCTCCAAAATTTTTCCTTTGCTTCGTTTTGGAGCCTCCATACTAAAATCTTAGCAGCTTGTCTTGCACTTCCCAGGTACTTGTGCTTTCATCAAGTTTATCTTTTGCTTTACAGCTTATGTTTCTTACATGATTTGTTGATTAACCACAAGCTAACCTCCCCATGACATGGTTACAATCCGGTTCTTGCATTGCCTTGGCAATCTGCGCAGTCCTAGAGGGCAACCCGCCTTACTCTCAGGAAATGCGCAGTTCAACCCGATAGTGAGCTTTGGCTCCATAAATGTGAAGACCCAGATAGTAGGTTGTCCTCAGCTGGGAAATTGTGTAGAACATGGGAGGAAACCAAAACCACTCAGCCCAGGAATTGCGCAGAAGCATTCGCTCAACTGATGTCTGATGCATGTGCCGACAAGTTGCCCGGTTCCCCCTAGGACTACGCAATTTCGCCATGCATGCATGGAAGCCCTTCCTGAAAAAGGAAAAAGTAGAAATAAAAAACATCCCTAAAAAATAGGGATCTATTTTCACCAGTTAGAGTTACACTTGAGCTAATTTTAGAAACTGCCGCCACTTGTTGCTTTTTCCTAGAATTTTGGCCTTCGTGCCATAAACCCTTAATCGATCAAATCTATTTAATGGAAGCTGCCATAGCTCATTTTCACATTAGATCTTGGAGCTATGGCATTCCTAAGGAATCTAGGAAGCTTCAGCACAGTCGACACAACTTTTCCGAGTAAGTTTTGCTTTTCAAGTATTTTGTTGTTTTTTCTGTCACTTTTCTTTTCTTGCCTTGTGTGAGTATTGTATTGCTTGTTTTATTGAATGACCACTGGAGTTTTAAACGATGACTACTTACTCCTCAAAGAAAAGATTACAGACTCTCAGGGCTATGTGGGAGGAGCCGAGGTGAAAAGTCTTTTGAATGTACAAATGAGGGGGTATTTATATCCAAGGGTGAAAATGACCCTTGTGGTTGTTCGACTTCCCTCATGACTGTTTGACTTCCATGACCTTTCAACTTTACATGACTCTTCATATGAAAAGTGGGTCTCTTGGACTTCCACGTTACATTACATTGATTGACAGTATGGCCCACAGTAGAGATGTGGACGACATGACTCATGAAAAGACTCGACATGACAGTGATGGTACATTTGTGTTATTGTTGGTGTGCATGTCGAGTTGCAGTGTTGTTGGGTGATGGATGTCCTCATTGTGTGTCACAACTTCACCTCTTCATGGCAAAGTGCGCAGAGTCTTCGATGGTCGTTGGGTTTGCTTGATGTTGCATTTGCACGTTGCTCCTTGCTACATGTTGCCATGCTTGATAGGTTCACCTGTTCGCGAAAAGTGCATGCTCGTCCATCCATCCGTCCGTGAACACATCCTTGCATGTTTGTTTGTTCGTCCATCCATGAACATATCTTTGCATGATTGTTCGTTCACGAGCACATCTCTTTGCATGCATCGTTTGTTAGTCCATTGGCAAACATGTCCTTCTACATGTACTCCCTTTTTTCATCACATTCGTCACCATGCCATGTTTGTTGGTGTACCTGCATATGCAGTCACTTATGATGAGATGACATTAAATCAATAAACCTCCTAGTCTACCATGATGCATAATCGTTTCAGATGCAGGTGACCGGGAGAGGAGACAAGGTTGCGAGTTTCATGCTAGGAGGGAAGCTCTGGGAATTGCTAGTGAAAACTGCGCAGAAGTCACTGGGTGATGGAGACGAGCAATCCAGATCAACAATGATTGTCCGTGAGGTCTGGCTCAGCTAGAGGGAAAAAATGCATAGTTTTTTAGAGGAGGAGTCTAGCCTGTGAGAAGGTTGGGCAGACAAAATCTACGCAATTTTTGGAAGGAGCGGGCAGTGGGATCCTGGCAGCCAAAACTGCACAATTCCTGGAGGGAACTGGCAGTTTCCTGTTGGGACCTTGGCAGTAAAAACTGCGCAATTCCTGGAGGGAACTGGCAGTCAGCTGCTGGGACATTGGAAGCAAAAACTGCGCAATTCCTGGAGGGAACCGATAGTCAGTTGTTGAAGTTTGGCAGCAAAAACTACACAATCCCTGGAGGGAACTGGTAGTCAGCTATTGGGAGATATTGGCAAGGAAAACTACGATGATATTGGGAGGTTGGCTTGCTAATCACCTTTGCGTAGTTTCTAAGTTGAGCGAACTACTGGGCAGCAGAGGGCTTGCTCATGAAAACTGCGCAGTTTTCCGGGTGAGCAATCAGTCGGCTGACTGGTGGGCTAGCTGGAAAAATTGCACAATTTTCTGAGGGAGATAGGGACGGGAACTAGGTGTCTATACGACCTGTCTATGCAATTTTCTCAGTCAGCAGAGTGGGTAAGGTCTACAGCCTCTGTGCAATTTTTGAGGGGATTCAGTCCCGGGGTGACTACTGGGTCAAACTCTCTGGTTAACCAACATGAAGATTGAATGATCGGCTTGTGGGCAGCGCAGCTTGAAATGGCTTACTTGGCGCTTTTGTGTTGTTCTGGATGACAGTCGGTTGAGTCGATGGCGAGGTGAAGGTATGGGTGTGAGAGGGGAATCTGGTCATCAGAACTTCAGCAAAATGACTAAGTGTGTGAATGAGTGAAAAAGTGCATACGTGATCTTGCAAACTCACACCTACATGACTTGACGATGAGATAACTCAAACCATCCAGACACATATGCTCAACATGATTGACTGACGGTGTGAGTAACAAGTGCGACGCTTGTGATTGATCGTTGGCCGACTGTGACGTCTCTTGTGCGATAGTGTATATGACTCTGTGTGTGAGTGCGACAGATGTTTACATAGTGAACATAACATGTACACATGAGGCGGAGCCCTTGTGTATGACCAGAAGATGGTTGCAAACATGACATTGACATCAATGTGCAAAAGTTGTATGTGGAATGATCAACCAAGGTGGGAGTGAAGACTCACACAAGCTCATGGAATGAACCCGACTATGTGCAGTCATCAGGTAAAACTCTTAAAGGAGGATATGAAATTAGATGCAGGCCAAAATTTTGGAGGGTGTTGTAGCCACTACAACAGACGTATATATTAATGAATAGTTATAACAAGCCTAAAAATTATCACTTGTTGAATGTGGTCACAAAAATTCAACTAAACCTTTGGTTAGAGTTCCATACAACCTTAACATTCAGATAAAATAACCATTTCATTTTAGAAACCTAAAGCATAAATGTTTGGACCTTATTTGTATGTCCAAGTCGATGAGCCTTAGCAATTGCCTGCAAATCTTCATGTGGATTCTAGTCACTCCACGTTATTTTGAATATGTCCATAAGAAAGAGTGCATGCTGATAATGAAACTTGTTGTCCAAGATTATTCCAAAATGTCGTCTCAAAATATCAAAATGAAGCAATCATATAATTTCATGAAATGTGTACTCACAAAAATTTACATCAAGTATTACCAATGATATATTATAACAGTATCTGCAGTGGCCAGGTTTATCCCCAATTCTTGTGCTCGTGTTGAAAGTATAAAACAAAACCTCGTAGTATTAGGTGCATTGAACCAATCAATTCGTATTTGTTTTTCAACTCCACTTATTTTTCCATCAACCCATTCATAGTTCCATTGTTTCAATCAAACATTGAGATGTTAAGAGACGATGGTGAAAAAAAGGCACATTTCTCCATGCAAGAATAATTATACTACAATACCATGATACCAATAGTATAAATACCTCATACAAACGAAAGCACTAGATGAAAAGAATCTAATACATACCTTGTAATTGAGATAATCTTCTAATAGGTCTAACATATGTTGGAATTTTGAATAGATAAGTACTCTATGTCCTTGATCTTTACATTTTACCATATCTTGTCCAATGAGTATAATTTATTAGAAACCTCCAACAATTCAAGTTAAATGACATTTCACAACCTCCAAAGGCAACATTAGAAGTCAGTTACAAACCTCCGCTACCTATCAAAGCTTGGACTCTTTCATCTTTTGTTCCAAGACAAACATTTATAAAATAAATCTGCATTTTCAAACGACCTATAAAGCTCTTGTCTATTGTTGATATTTGGTTGTAGTCCTTCACCTTTGTCCATGATGCTCCACCTAGCTACCAAAAACTAGTGGCGAAGATGAAGTCTGAAATTCAAAGATTTCTTTCAGCTTTACATCCTGCTCTCTGAGTAAGCAAGCAACGAAAATTGATTTAATTCCCCCATTTATATCTTTGGTTGGTGTAAGCCTCATCACTTTGTCGGGTTTCTTACTTGTTTCAACTCTACTTTTTCGGTTTCTTACTTGTTTCAATGCCATTTCCTATCATTATATCCCTAGCATTCAGTAACAATATTTTGCCTAAAATTAAAATCCCTTCCACACAAAAGTATGGTAATAAAAATTGCTGGGAAAAAAAAAAAAAAAGAGTACAGTAAGAAACTAGGAAAACACTTGCATATTTGTTGTTTCTGGCTTTGAAAAGTGCTCCCTCAATCTTCAAAATGAGCAATTGGCATGAATATAGTTCGTACTCGATCCCTTCAGGAAATTGCAGACATCAGGGTGTGTGGCAATAAAGTGGCTTTAATTGTGATATGTGGCACAAAGGAGTCGGTGGGATTCATGTTTGCCAATGTAATGTTACTTTAATTACCGAAATTAATTAAAGACTATGCATTGATGTTCCAACATGAGTTGGATGGGGTTCATGGGCCAATATAGAGGCTGCCCTCTCGTTGCCTCATTTGTTAAGGGCCATGTATCCCTACTTTGTGTGACCCGCTAGAGAATAAGCTTTCAACTCGTGTCACCCCACTATGTTTTTATTATGCATGTAGAGATTAATCGATGTCCATATATGAGCCGCAACTGGCTTGGAAAGATGGTGGGAATACATATAAGGCTCAAGATGCACAAATATGGAGCTTAGCTCAAATGCACTGGTTGGTGGCAATAATAAACAACGAATGATTCATAAGGTTTTTCTCCTTAACATGATTTTCCCTTTGTTATTTGGAATGAGATGACCATTGGATTGTGGTTTGGTCCTCTACAAAACAATTACACACCATTTCGAATCTCAATAGCCCCAAGGGCTTATGTAAAGATTGCCAAGGCTCAAGGAGCAAGCCCATTCTACACATTTATATAAGCACATACACATTATGTTAAAGAATGAGTCGTTATGCCAAAAAAGGAAAAAATTACACAATAAACCATTGTGAATTGGTCGCTAGTTGTATAGAAGACTTGTAGTCTCTTTCATACACGACATTTTTAAGTATATCAACCTTGTTTTCATCCACTTGGATTTTCATAAATGATTTATTTTGCAATTATCTAATTTTTTTTCATAATTAGGAAGTTGGTAATTTTTTTTTTCATAATTAGGAAGTTGGTAATTTTTTTTCATAATTAGGAAGTTGGTATTTTAATCTTATGACATTAGAAAACAGGTAAACAAGGTAGCCATTATGAAATCGAGTGAACACAAATCGAGCTTAAAGCACAGGTAACCATGTCCTAGTTTTTCACTTGAACTTGCACTAAATAAAAATTACATTTATGTATTTTATATGGTTGATTTTTTGAAGAAAATTGATACCAAGTGGCCATGCAGTCATCCTCTCGGAGAAATGGAAATAAATAAAACTCAATACATATTGATACATATCCTCTTGGTGAGCTCCAAAAATTGATCAATGAATCATTCAATAACTTCCAAATTCTTAGTTTTTCAGAGGTACTTAAGGCAAGAGCAAGGACGATAATAATAATAATAAATAAATAAATTCAATTAATTTTAATTATGAAAATACTCCTTTAAAATGCTTATTACGATTATTCCTAATATATATATATATATATTAACAAGAACGATTGGATTTTATTTATGGAAAAAGGTTGGCCAGAGCCTAACATCGTTATTACATAATGCATTAGCCATTAATTTCAGGCGACTCAATCTTGACAGAGCCCGAATGGATCCATTGGTCATTCAATGAAGAACCAGCTTAAATACTCTGGCGTGGTTACAAATATCCTTGGTCAATGCGTAGAAGCCCACGAAAGAAAAGGGAGATTGCATATCCAGATCCGATTCTCTCTGGTGGGATAAGGCGAGTCCTCTGTTCTTGAGAAATTTCTGAGCATCTTCATTATCTCGTTGATTAGATGAATGTGAGTGTTGGGATAGTATGCTTTAAGATCTGATTTAGTTGCTGGAGCGGGCACTACTTTTGTTGCTGGAGCAGAGAAGTCTAAGCGCTGCCATCATGAGAAACTGCAAGTTTTCTGAGCATCTTCAGTTCTCATTGTTTAGATGAATGTGTGATGGAGTAGCACGAATTAAGGTTCTATTTTTTAAGCTAGAGCAGAGTCATCACGCATGAATTAAGGTTCTGGTTTTGGAGCTAGAGCAGAGAAGTCTAAGCGCTGCCCTCATGAGTATATGCAAGAAACCACTTTACTTCATGTGATCTATAGGAAATGAGCTCTGAGTCTTAAGAGTTATATCATTGTGGCATGATCAAGCCAAATAGGTGTTAGGATATTCCGACACATAGGAAATAGTTAAGTATAACTTGGTCTAGTGTAGAGTTAGGTAAAGTGTGTTTCTTTACTATGTACTTTTGTGACTTACAATTTGACGCTCACGATATGTTCTAGACATGAAGTGATCTAACGGTTCATTCTCTCCTTGGTATTACCGACATTTGATCCGTGGCTTAACACCCAATAGGTCCATGATTTCTATTTAAAGAGCATGGAGGGTCATTTGTAGTGTAATCGTTCATGAGACAAGCTTATGTAAATTTTCATTCTTTTATTAATAAATTGTTTGAAGTGGTCGCGTTGGCTCAGGCCGTGGACTGTTTCCCTCTTTGAGTGTTTTAACCACGTCATGAATATTGGCATATTGATCTGTGATCTATTTGTGAACGGTGTCCTTTGGTGTTTTGTTTAAGGAACTTACCCTGCAATTCCTACATGGTATTGGAGCTATTTGAGGGCCGCATCCGTTGGTGATCCAAATCTAAAGCTAGTACAATTGCATCTGACTGTCGTTTCTTAGATCTATTGTTTCTAACTGCTTTCAGTCCGAGAGGACTGCTCTATTGTGTTAGGAGCATCTGTTCCAGTGAGGAACACCTTTCGTTTCATGCGAAAAGGTTTTTGGTAGCCCTAGCTACGTCATTTTAAATATTTGGAGGTATAGTCTTCATTTGCAGTTCTAGCTATTCATTCTATGTTTATTTCGATTTATTTAGCTCTCTATTTTTTATTACAAAATCTATACATTTCATTTCTGCATATGCTTTTTGCCCCACGACTCTATTCGATTTGGGCAAATTAGAAATAGAAAGGAAGGATTTTTCTCATGTGTATGCTATTTTCCACCATGCCTTAGTGTGATCTTGGAAAATCATAAACATTGAGGAAAATATTTAGTTTCCGGCTAAAGCTAACTTCAAGCCGTAAGGTTTGTTTGTTTTTGTATGTTTGTGTTGGATTTTGTGGTTTTTGTGTTGTAAAAAACAAACAAACAAACAAACAAACAAAACAAAAAAACAAAAACAAAAACTTTTTCAAGCATGCATCCCAAAGCTTCAGTAACTTACAAAAAAAAAAAAAAACCTTCATCTTTTCCAAAAATTACTAACTTTTTAAACTAGCTCACTTGGTCCAAAGTTACTTTATGATAATAGAGGTCTTGAATTCAAATCTTTCTTTTTGTTTAGTTACTTTTTCAAAAAGCACATGTATCTTATGTTTTAAAGTTACTTGATGTAAAAGTGTTCTCACCCATTATAAAAAGTGAGTCACTTATAATTCTAAAGTCTCTTTATCTTTTATTTAAGTTACAATTTAGTGGGTAGCTCATAAAGTACTATTGTAAAAGTGACTTTCACTTATTTATAAAAGTGAGTCACATAAAATCCTTTTTCTTTTTTTTTTTAACTGAGCTAATTAGATTAAGTTTGGAAAAGCGGAGATTTTTTTTAAATGTAACATTATCATTTATTTCCATATATTCACGCACTTCGTCGGCATCTTCAACAACTTTTCTTCAAAAAGCCATAACTTCTTCATTCGAAAGCCATTTTCAGAGCTGTTTTTTTTAATCATCCTAATTTTTTGAGATCTTTCCATTGGAACACTTAGTTTCAGTATCTACAGCTTCAGTTTCTATTAAAATGGAAAGTCCATGCCAAGTTATTCTTGACAACACCAACTACTTCTAATGGTGGTCCTACATTGTGGATTTACTTAGAAGTAAAGGTCTTTATAGAGTAGCCTCAGGCTAAGAAACCAAACCTCAAGATAAAGATAAGGCAGCCAAATGGGAAAATAGGCAAGATAAAGCATGTGGTTTGATAGGATGTCTATTTCTCCACACCTTAGATTCCATATCGGAGAACTTGATACTCCTACTAAAGCAATGAAACAGCTCACTAAAAGTTTTTGGAATTAAAAATGAAATTAGAGTCCATCAACTCGAAAATGAGTTGCTTACATTGGACTCCAATAATTTTTCTTCCATTGAAGATTTTTTGTCCAAGTTCAAGACCCTTAGACTTCTCTTGGAAGGTGTTAAGGTTAAGAAAAAAGATGGTAGCCTTTTCTATTCCATTCTTACTAAGTTGGGACCAATCTACTTTGTGCTTATTTCCACCTTCCATTCTACTAGAGAAGCCTTTATTTCTCAAGGACAAGACTACAGGTCCCCCTATTTTGATGTCTTTTGTGATTCTTTAATAAGAGAACAAGAAAATCTCTTATATCTTGGTCTTCTTAATCTTGGAAATTCTTCTAAGAAAGCCTTAGCTGCCCAGCAGAAACCAAATTCATAGAATCCTAAGAAGCAGAATCATAAAAATAATGGTCCTAAACCAAACAAGGATCCTAAGCAATTTCAATCTCAAAATGAAAAATCATTTCAACAAAATGATAAGGCAAATAAAAACAAAGGGAAGAACACTGATAAACTTTGCCACTTTTGTAATCGAGATGGCCATTTAGAATCCAAATGCTCTAAGAAGATAGAAGTCTTGGAAGCAGCAATGAAGAAGCATAACATCCATTTGGAGCACTCTTCAACTTCAACTTCATCTTCAGGAATAACACTTTCTGCATGTGGTTGTCAAGCATCTCGGTCTAGTTATGCACTAAATGTATCTTCTTCTTCTCATTCTCATGAGTGGCTCATTGATTCTGGAGCTTCTTATCACATGGCAAAAAACAAAGCTATGTTTTCTTCTTTAAATAATTGTAACACCAAAAATATATATGTTGATGATGATAGATCTCTTAGTGTTGTAGGGACTGGAACTGTTCATCTAGACAATGGTCAATTTAATGGTATATTATGTGTTCCAACCTTATCATACAACCTTCTATCTGTATATCAGATAACTCATTCAGGTGAAGGTAAAATCGTTGAATTGTCACCTCACGATGTTGTAATTAAGGACCTAAGAGATCATAGAGAGATTTTAGCTGTTGGCAGTGCTGATGATTCTACAGGTTGTATAAATTTAACAAATTTGGGTCGTCAAATATTCCCTCAGTATTTGTTGCTCATAATGATGAAGTGAGCAAACTTTGGCATGAGTGATTTGGTCACTTAAATTATTGCTCCCTTCATAATATATGTAAAGAAAATATGGTGACAGGTCTTCCAATGGTATATTGTAGAGATGTTGTTTGTTCTGAATGTGTACTCGGAAAACATCATTGGGATAGTTTTGAAAAATGTGCCTCTTGGCACGCCTCAGCCCCTTTACAGCTTGTGCATAGTGATTTATGTGGTCCACTTCCTGTTGCTTCATTCTCTGGCTGCAAGTATTTCTTAACTTTCATTGATGATTTCTCCAGACGCACTTGGGTATACTTCTTAAAACTCAAGAGTGAAGTATTTAACATGTTCTTGGCCTTTAAGGCCTTTATTGAAAAACAATCTGGACATCAAATTCTTAAGCTAAGATCTGATAATGGTGGAGAATATGTTAACCATATGATCCGGATTTCAACATGAACGCAATAAAATACAGAGATAACCATATACACAAAGATGCAACGGAAATAATGTTTCATTTCATTAATGGAAAATATCGAAATATGCTTACAACCATAAATGGAAATAAACCAGCTAGGGCGATGGTAGCTTATCTCTGAGAAGAGATGTGGTGGCTATATGCCTCTGAACTGTTCCGAACTGTGTTACAATGAGGCTCGAAGGCCTATTTATTGTTGAGAAACAATGGAAAACCCTTCACAGTCCAAAACCTAACCCTAGAAGATGAAACCCCAAATTGTGGGCCCCGTTTTGGGTAAATTGGTACATCAATTTCCCGGGGTCGTAACTTTGGCATACGATCTCCGTTTGACGCGTACAATAGTTCATTAGAAAGATCTATCCGAGCACTATCACTTTGGGAAGGGCAACATCGGTCCATGGACCAATGTTGCCCCTAGATTTCCCAAAAAACGCCGTTTAGGGCCTCAAAACGGCTCCGGAAGTTCAGGACCCGAAAAAACTGCTAAAAATAGTAAACTGTGCTACAATTTAGGAAACTAAAAAAGCTTAAAGAGACAATTGTGGGGATCCAAATGTGATAGGTGGGTGGCCACCAACATCCACCTGGATCATTCCTCCCCCCTTAGGAAGCAATGGTCCCCATTGCATTGAGTTCCTCCCTGCGATGAGGAAGCTTCTGTTGAGCTGGGTCGCTGGTGAGATGTTCTGTAATCTCTAATGTGTCCAAGAATGGTGGGAAGCATGGTCGACGACTGTCCACATTGAACACTCGGTGCAAACAAAGGAATTGAGGAATGTTGTGCTTCGAAGCATTGTTGCCCATAGCCTTGGTACTGGTGTAAGGACCATGTCGAAGTGGTCTGAGTTTTGGATGGGTTCTGGTAAGGCGTTCTCTCTGCAGATGTAACCAAACTTTGTCGCCCACCTGAAACTTGTGTGGTACCCCTGTGGGTGAGGAGAAGTTGTTCCTGTGTTCTGTCATGACCGTATCCCTTTGTTGCTGCTTCTGCGTGGAGGAACCCTTTGTGGGGGTCATGGATGTAGCAACGATCTTCCCCTTACTTTGGGAGCGAACCATACAGATGAATTTCCTGTTCTGGGAGATGAGCTTGCTGCCTTTTTTAGCAGTGATCAAAGAGGTGGCAGGAGGTGGGGCTACCTCCGGTATCCTGTATAATGAATTACTCAAAGAAATAATGACAACACGAGGCCTTGACTCATACACAGCATGTCACCTCCACAAGTATGGTTGGCCTAATAATACATCACAAACAT
>APFE030993073.1:236599-255144 GCA_000404065.3 Pinus taeda
ATCATTCTTGTTCTTTATGTTGATGATCTTATCCTTACTGGTAGTGATCCCAACCTTATAAACCATGTGAAGTCTAGCCTTAAAAAGAAGTTTGAAATGACATACTTAGGACATTTGCATTATTTTCTTGGTCTTCAAGTCTTGCAATCCAAGGAAGGTATTTCCCTTTCCCAGTCCAAGTATGCCTATGACCTTCTATGCCATTTTCACATGGAAGATTGTAAGTCAGCCCCTTCTCCCTTTTAGTTTGGAGCTAAACTTTCAGTCACTTGTACTTCCCCTGAAGTTGATGCTACATTATACCATCAACTTGTAGGAAAACTTTTGTATCTGACCCATACTCATCCTGACCTTTCCTATGTTGTTGGCCTAATTGCTCGGTTTATGAAAAACCCACATGAAATTCATTGGAAAGTAGCTAAAAGAATACTTCGTTATGTTTGAGGTACAGTTCAGTTTGGGATTCATTATAGTGCAGAAGCATCTCCTCTATTGGTTGGTTTCACTCATTCTGATTGGGCTGGTGACCCTAATGATCGGAAGTCTATTGCAAATTATGTGTTCACTCTTGGTTCAGGACCTATTACATGGGCTTGCAAGAAACAAAGTGCCATTTCTCTTTATTTAGTAGAAGCAGAGTATCGTGGTGTCATAGAAGCTAGTAAGGAAGCCCTGTGGCTTCGTCAGATCCTGTCAGAGTTTGGCTTTCATCAGCATCATCCAACTACACTTTGGTTTGATAATCAAAGTGCCATTCAACTATGCAAAGATCCAGTCCAACATTAGCGCAACAAACACTTTGAACTGCACATGCACTTCATCAGAAAGCTCATTCATGACCATGTTCTTGAAGTGCAATATTGTTCAACAAATGATCAAGTTGTAGACATATTTACAAAGGCTCTCACAGAGGCAAATTTTGCTAAACTTCAATATATGGTTGGAGTTCAGGAAGTTGTCACTAAGGGGGGATAGGATCTAATGCCTCCTACCTTTGCCTATTGTGTCATATTTGTACATCCTTCAATCCTATCCCAAGTTGTTCTTAAGGGTGGATGTTAGGATATTCCGACACATAGGAAATTGTTAAGTATAACTTGCTCTAGTGTAGAGTTAGGTAAAGTGTGTTTCTTTAATATGTATTTTTGTAACTTACAATCTGACAGTCATGATATGTTCTAGACATGAAGTGATCCAACTGTTCATTCTCTCCTCGGTATTACCGACACTTGATCCATGGCTTAACACCTGATTGGTCCATGATCTCTATTTAAAGAGCATGGAGGGTCATTTGCAGTGTAACCGTTCATGAAAGAAGATTATGTAAATTTTCATTCTTTTATTAATACATTTCCTGTAGTGGCCATGTTGGCTCAGGTTGTGGATTGTTTCCCTCTTTGAGGGTTTTAACCACGTCAAGAATACTGGTGTATTGATCTGTGATCTATTTGTGAGCGGTGTCCTTTGGTGTTTTGTCTGAGGAACTTACCCTATAAATTCCTACAACAGGCGATGTTGTCCTGTACATTGAAATAAGCCTCTGATTATTAGTTCAATCCATAGCAGTGGTGCCCTAAGCCTCTACAAAAGAGTCAATGGGATAATGTGTTCTTTGCATTATATGTTCTGAGACACCAAAAACGAGCTATACATTAAGAAGATGCCAACGTTATAGCGTACATATCATAGAGTGTAAGCTACAAGAATTATAGTGAAGCTTGTGCCAGATTTTGGGCACTTATGGTAACAGTAGAATTAGGAGTCATTATCACCAATGATTGTTCTTGCTCAAGGCGGAATTATATATTAAGGTATTGGGTGTCATTCTGATGCTTCATTGTTCTTTGACAGGGTACCTTGGGCTAAGAGGCAATCCATGTTTACCCTTATTTTATCTTCCTTGTTCAGGCTTCGGAGGATGTGGTAGAATGAAGTGGTAGTGAAACTCTGCAACACTTTCCTTAGTCTTTCAAGAGTTTTGTTGAGAACTAGGTTATTAAGATGGTCACCTGAGTAGAGGATTTTTATCAGGGTTTCTGAATCCCCAAAGACTTGTAGGTTTATTCCTCTGCTCCCCTGGGCTAGCTAGCAAGCTTTGAGCAATCCCAGAATATCTGCTTGGTTATTAGTGCTCAGACCTAAGCCCCAGCTGAAGCTGTCCGTTTTGTGCCCATATGGGGAGTAGATTACTCCCCCTGCTCCTGATATCCCCAGGTTTCCTTTGGAGGCTCCCTCGAAGAATACCGTAACTTTTCCCTGATTTTTCCACAACTTTTGGAAATCCAATTTAGAGGTTTGAAGCCTCCACTCTAGATTGGGGCAGTGCAAGGAGTGATTCTTTTTATTGCTGACACGCCTCAAGGACTCACTGAGCTAGTTGATCTCTTCAGGGAGGAGCACATTATCTTGCTTGTGAGGACAATTCTCATAAGTTTCCAGAAACAGTGCTTTGCTTTGGCAACAATTACGTTGGGAGTTTGCAATTTGTTGTTGAAGATGGCTTCATTCCTAGCTAACCACACTTCCCAACAGATGTATTTTGGAATTGTATACCATATTTTGGCCCACATTGATTTGCTCTTCAAAGCGTGAGGGGAACGCTCTTTCCATGAAGCAAATAGACTAACCACTGAGAGTTGCACTGGTGTTTGAGCCTTGAGCCCCAACATTGCTTGAGACCATACTTCTTTAGTAATGGGGTAGTCAATGAATAGGTGATCAATTGTTTCTTGAGTCGAACATTAGAGAGGGCATTTGTGGGGTCCTATAATTCCATGCTTCTCTAAGTTATCTCCAGTGAGGACCCTTCTGTGCATGAGAATCCAACTAAAGAAGTTAATCTTTAGGAGGCCAAAGGGGTCCCATACATGCTGCCAAAGCAAAGGGGAGTGGACCTGTGGAAGGTGTACATGGAGAGCTACAAAGCCCTGAGCTGTTGAATAAGCTCCAGCCTGACCCCAACCCCATTTGTCCCTTGAATGAAGGTGCACTGGAGCCAGACCTGAGATAGTTGTTAGAAATAGGTGAAGTTGAGGAAGCAGCCTATCAAGGAGGCGTTGGAAGGCCCAGTCAGTCCAATTCCCCCAGGAATCCCAAGAGGAGATGTCAGCCAGCTTGTGAATTCCATTTTGAATAAACCAGTCACGCAAATCTGCAATTTCAGGGGCAGATTTTAGAGGTTGAAGGCCCATTATCTTGTCTTCCCACAACCCAATTCTTTTTATGTTTCGAGGGATTCTGTAGAGATAATCTTTGAAGAACTCCCAGTCTCGATTGCATACCTTCCATAGAGTAGTTCCTTTGCAGGTAGCTCCTTCATCCATATTATTTATATAGAGAGTATGCAGATATTTTTTAATTAGAAGTTGACTTACCAAATGTTGTTGATTTGAGAAGATTTTCTAGAGAATCTTTCCTCCCATAGCCAAATTGGCCAACTTGAGATCTCTTACTTGAAGCCCACCTTCTAAGAGAGGCCTTTTCACAATGTCCTAACTTACTAGATGAATTTATTTTTTATTCCCCTTTCCTCCTTGCCACAAGAAGTTTCGAATAAACTTTGATAATTGTTCAATGATCATTTTTTAAGCTAAAAGAAACGAGGCCTGATAGATTGGAAGGGAGGAGAGAACTGGTTTTACAAGGATAAGCTTCCCCACTGAAGTAAGCCACTAGCTTCCCCATGCAGTCATTTTTGCCTTGATTTTGCTAATAATTTACATCCAGTGAAGGGCCTTACTGGTTCCCAATGTTAAAGGTAGACCTAGGTACTTGAGTTTGTCTCAAGAGGCGTAGCCTGTGAAACCCAGGGCTTGAGAAATCTGGTGAATAGTTTGTTGGTCTACTGACCAGCCATAAACAATGCTTTTCCTCCTATTGACCAGAGCTCCAAATACTTTGTAGAAACTTTGGATAACTTCATTGAAAGCCTTTGTTATTTTAATGGAGGCACCTTCGATAAGGAGAGAGTCATCGGCGAATAAGGCGTGGTTGATTGGAATTGTTCCTTTTATCGCCTTGATGCCTAAGAGTGTCCCCTTTAACTTCTCTGATGTCAGCTTTCGACTCAATGAATCTGCCACTAAAATGTATAGGAAGGGGGATAGAGGGCAGCCTTGCCTTATGCCCCTCGAGACTTTGAAGTAATTAGCCATCGTGCCATTTAGTAAAGGAGCTATCCAAGGCTCTCCTATACATGCTTTAATTAATTTTATAAAATCAGAACTAAAACCAAAAGCAGAAAGAACTTGGAGGAGGAAAGAATGCCTTACTCGGTCAAAGGCGTTCGCAATGTCCAGCTTAATGAGCATACCTTGCTCTTGACGTTGTTGGGTGGAATGAATGATTTCCTGCACCACAATCACATTGTCTAGGATATGTCTGCCTTTAACAAACCCACCTTGATTGGGAGAGATGAGTTTTTCCAGCAGCGGCTTTATTCTATTTGCAAGTAACTTGGTGAGGATTTTGTAGGACGCATTGCATAGCGATATTGGCCTAAAGCGGTCAAATGCCACCAGGTTCGCTTCTTTAGGGATTAGCGCTGGGAAAGTGGAGTTTGTGCTTCCTCCCACTTTGGCTTTTTGAAGGAAACCTTTGATCATTCAAAATAGATCGGCCTTGATGATGTCCCAACATATTCTATAAAAATTAATAGAGAACCCATCGGATCCTGGAGCTTTGTCTGGTTCCATCTTCCAGATGACATCATTGATTTCGTCTTCAGTGAAGGTCTTCAGGAGTCTTGAGTTATTCTCCTCGTTAACCAGTCTTGGGACATGAGAGAGGAAGTCTTGAGATTCCTCGTCAATGTTCGCACCTTCTTCCTTGTACAGTTGCTGGAAATGAGAGGTTGCGACCTCTTTTAACAGAGTTGTGCCTTTAAGGACAACCCCATCCGATGAGCTGATTTCAGCAATGTGGTTTCTAGAAATATGAGATCGGATTTGCTTGTGGAAGAACGCTGAGCTTTTGCCTCCAGAGGTTATGTGATTTGAGCCTCAAGGATTCTTCCTCCTTTCTGAATGAGTGTGGAGTGCTGATTTGGAGTTCTTGCTAACTCTGAATCTATGAGCTGGTGATGTCTTGCTGCTCCATGTCCATTTGCAAGTCATGCAGTTGCTTGATGTTCTAATTTCTATGCGTAGTGGGGGAGTCAGATGGATTTTTTATCCATTCTTTCAAGGTTGTTTTGGTGGCCTTTGACTTTTGTTCCCACACATAGCTGGGCGAACCAAGAGCCAGGGTGGAACATGCCTTCTTGACTGTGTCCATAAACCCTTCCCTATCTAACCGGAGAGGGCTGAACTGGAAGTTTAAACAAAAAAATAATAGGCTTATGATTTGAAGTCAGCTTTGTCAAAATTTTGGTGGAGACAATCATCTCTTCGAAGAGGAAGGAGCTCTGGAGAAGAAATCTGTCCAACCGGGTTGATATGTGCTCCACCCCAGTTCTGTTATTTGACTAAGTATGTAGCCCTGTTTTTGGATTAAAGTCTAATAAATCCCATTGTTGAATCAGATCTTACACTAAGGGAAGGTAATGGTCCCTGCTACTGGTACCTCCTCCTTTTTCCTTTGGATCTAGGATGAGATTGAAATCTTCAGCTAGGATTATATTCTTAGGGGAATAAGTGTCAAGGAAATCAGACAGGGTTTGCTAGCAGTCTTTCTTTTCTACATAAAGGATAGGGACGTAAAAGTTGAAGAGGGCAAAGGTAATATTGCTGGCAAGGTGCTGGAGTTCAGTGTAGATCTAGTACTGCGTTGGAAGGAGCTCTCAAGTTGGAATTTGTCTTCCTCCCAGAGGGTGGCAAGCCCATAGCATGTACCCCTTGCACTTACTGTTTTTTCGAATTTTGTTTTCTATTTTACCTTGCTTAGATCAAGAAGGGAATCCCCTTCTATTTTAGTCTCTTGGAGCATGAGGATCTCTGGAAATTCTGATTTCAGAAGGTTCTTCACTGCTTCATCTTTTAAGGGATTCCCCATACCTCTGCAGTTCCAAGACACTAATCATATTATTTACTAGCAGAGGGAGGGGGGGTGGCGAGGGGCAGGGCGGGGGGCGCGTCCCTCCCTTGGGAGGCATGGTTATAGTATTTCTACCAATGGACATCTCAATCGTGGGCTAGATGCCTTGCATTTTTTGTCTTTCCACCTCTTCTTCTCTTGCCTCTCTGTGGGATTTCCTCCCAACTCTTTTCGAAGGCCTCACAGTTGTCTCATCTTCGAAGATTCAGATATCTTTGTAGTCTTCTTCCTTGTCATATCTACATAGGATGGGGAGTTAGGGCCACCTCTTGGGATTCTGGTTTGGAGAGGGCCTATTTCCTCCTGTCTTTTATCTTCTTCCATAGTGGTGGCCTGTTGTTCGTCCTCTTCATCTGCTGGATCTGGGAGTTTTTGTGGTGTACTGAGTATTTCAAAGGGATTGGTAGAAATGTCTACTCTTGGAGGGACTGAGCTCCCCTCCCTTTGTGCTGAGGGTGGGGCACCACTCCGCGTGGACACTCCTTTCCCTTTGGTTCTGTTGTTCTATTTAGTTGATGCTAGTTTCTGGACCTGTGTCCATTGCTCTCCTTTCAAGTTCTATGCCTCCTTCTCTAATTTCTTTTTACAATGCATGGCAAAGTGCCCATATCCATGGCAATGTTGACATTTAAATGGGAGTTGCTCGTAATCTAATACTTGAATATGAGACCAATCAGCCACTGTGAGATTTATAGCTTCGGGGAGGCCTTCGTCCAAGTCAACTTCTACACATATTCTTAGATAGGAGTATTGATCCCTCCTTTCTTCTTGATCGATGTATTTGCCGAGTTTATTTGCCTATGGTTTCTAGAGATTTGGGATTCCAACAGTCCAATGGTAAATGAGGCAAGTGCACCTAGACAGGAATAGTCGAGGGCACATCCTGAGTCGGATCAAATTCCGTTGTCCATTTATTCAGGTACAAAACCTGAGGTCTCATGAAATACGGGCCATTTCTGAATATGAGATTCCTGTCCTCTATCGATTCAAATATGAAGACAAAGAAGCCTTTGCCGACGAAATGGCTTTCGATTCCTTCCTTAACAAGAGGTCACAGTTCCTTTGCACCTAGGCATCTACAACTTTAGGCGAGGGCCATAGCCCGGTGAACTGCCCAATAAGCCCTTGTTCTGCTAAGTTCAAGGCCGATCTGCAAGGTTCTTCAGTCGGTAGAGTCACTGTGGGAATGGTTTCCATTCTTTTGATGAATTTATGTTGGCTTTCATTTGTTGGCCGTTTATTGCTTGTTGCTACCAATTTCTGGAACGTTGATAGATCAGGAGGAGGGGGAGGGTCATGATCAGGGCCCCCTCCTAGGGCCATGGTATTGTTACTGTGCGCAGTGGATCCCTATGCAAGAAGCTCCTCATGCGTGCCCTAAACCCGTCCTCCTTGACGCATATTTTTCTGTAGGAACCACTTGTGTAGCAGCCGCCTGCAACAAATCTCCGCCCACAGCTCTTGTTGTAGCCGTAACTCACCTGTCGCTAGGGTTTCTTCTCGCTTCGACAAGCTCCTCCCTCGATCGAAAATTTTAATTTGATATCTTTTAATTCAATAATATTTTAATTATCATAATTATAGTTCTCATTTACATAATATTTCGTTTCCCTAGGGAACACATGCATAGAAAATAAAAATTTATTGTTTTATTAAATTCCAGATATGATAAAATATTAGTAATCATAATTATCATCATCATTTACGAAATATGTACCGAAAAAGAAATACATGGACAGAAAGAACAATTTTTCTTATTCTATTGTTCTATTAAACTCCTAACATGATAAAATCACAACATTGTGCAAGCAAATTCTTTATTAAAACGATGGTAAATGAAACTCATAAGCTTAGGGCCCATTGTCATGGATCAATAAGTTCATTGAAATTTGGGTGGGATATATATATATATATATATATATTTGTGGGTTGAAAGGCCTAACCCAGCTGCCAAGGTTAGTCCATTTTTTCTCAAACAAATAAAATAATCATAATACTATAGGGAAGCTCAGTGCAAGAAGCTTTGGCTCTTGTAGAATTGAGACTTCTGTGATTCATCATAGTTATACGAAGAGCTTCGGCGTAAATCACATGACAGAGACCTTTGTCGACGCGTTTCGAACCAACCAGTGTGGTTCATCGTCAGGACCAAGAAGCTTTGGCTCTTTTAAATATAGAATACAGATACTAATACCAATATAGATTTCATTGCCAGGGACTTCCTACTTCACAACTTGCCTTGTTTATTTATTTTGGAATCAATTCAATTCTTCTTTTGCAAGAATCAATTCACCTTTTACGCTAACATTACGACATTAATGTTATTTGCAGATTACAACATTGCAATTCCTCCCATTAGTTTGTCGTCGGTTCCCCATATCGTAAGCAATTAATGTTACAAGAATGTTTAATTTACAATGGAATTATTCTAAAATGGGTAGAGCATTCCTTTAAAACCAAAAGCACACATTACGATAATTCTCATCATGTTGTGATGAGTGTGTCTACATAGGGAAGCCCAATTTTAATTATAGTGAAGATCGCAAATGGTTGTTAAAGAGCTTTTTTTTATAATGCTTTAGTTTTTCTTTGTGAGTAAACTTTGCT
The DNA here is from genome assembly GCA_000404065.3 of Pinus taeda. Classification (NCBI taxonomy): domain Eukaryota; kingdom Viridiplantae; phylum Streptophyta; class Pinopsida; order Pinales; family Pinaceae; genus Pinus; species Pinus taeda. The sequence goes on from APFE030993073.1 coordinate 245,240, forward strand.
GGCTTTTTTTAATCATTTTACGATTGTGCGTAAAAATATTAATATATCATAGATATGAGTAAAATAAACACATAAATATTAAGAGATATTTTATTATTTAAATATTAAAAGATATTTTATTAATAGAATATTATTCAAATAGTTATTGAAAATTTTGAGAAAATATTAGTGAAAAAGTATAAATATTGTAAAAATTCTTATTATGAAGGAACCCTTACTGCAGCAAATCTGAATCTACTTCACCTATGTGATTTTTAAATGACATTCATCAAGTTATTATTTTGAATATTGAAGCAAAATACTTCTATAGCCTACACTAATTAAATATTTGATCTCATGAAATAGAAAACAAAGGAAAGAACAAGATACATACGACACGATTATTTTTGGACACAATTGTCCCCAGAAAAACCGATGCGGGAAAACCGGTGCAGCGGTTCTGAGGGTTTATTATTATGTAGGAGAAATATATGAATACATATCTAGGATGTTCATTTAACAATCATTTACACATAAAATATTGGCAAAAAATCTGAGTGAGTTTTACCTCATTTCACCCGACAGAATTTCGGCTAATCCGGCACAAGACTAGCTAACCCTGACTATTTATGCGTTGGCTTTGCATCCCCTTCGCCCTCTACGTCATCTCTCCTATCTTTTCTAGCAGTTCCTGACAGTTCTGGCAGTTTCGGTTGTTCCGTAAGTTTTGGATTTTGTGTGGCAAACAACTTTTCTATGTTAGCTCCCCCAGCTACTGTGTTGCCTCTGCATCAACTCTCTCGACTACTGCCTTGCCTCTGCGTCATCTCTCCTGGCTACTGTGTTGCCTCTTCATCATCTCTCACAGCTGTTCCGGTAGTTTTGACAGTTCCGACAGTTACGGCAATTCTGACAGTTTCGGCAGTTCTGGATTCTGCGTGACATGCAACTTTTCTGCTTCAGCCCTCCCAGCTACTGCATTGAATCTACGTCATCTCTCTCAGTTGTTCTGACAATTCCTGACAGTTTTGGCTATTTCGATAATTCTGGATTCTACGTGACAGACAGCTTTTCTGCGCCAGCTCTCCCGGCTACTGCGCTGCTTCTCTATAGGCTCTCTCCACCTCTTTGTTCTGTATTTTTTGGAAATTTATTCTCCTAGATTCTCTCTACCCCTTAGCTGCAAGATCTCCCCAATCAATTTTCCTCTCGAGAACTTCTCACCTCAGAAAATCGATTTCCTCAATCTCTCTATGTGTATTTTCAAATGAACCCCAAGCCTCCATTTTATACTTTTCCTATTGAGTCTTCAACGACTGAGATTAAGTCTCTAATCAATAGCTAAGATTAAAACATGACTTGATCTGCCTTCTAGATCATTCTCACCCATATTTTGATTAAACCCAATTAATATTTTAATTTCCCTAAGTTTAGACTTAGGAACTCCATTAAAAATATTAATTATTTTAATAAAATACAATCCTAGTGGAATTTCACCAAACGGGTTATGGGTTCTTTAGAACTCATTTGCCTTAGCCTCTGCACCAATTTTCAAGGCTAGAGAATATCTGATGCTACCAAAAACTAACACTCCTTCTTAGTGAGGAAAGTGCTCTGGCAACAATGTCCACCTGCATGTTGCTCTGTTTCTGAAGCACCTCCTTTCTGCACTACTCTTACCACCAACACTGTGTTGTTGCTACTACTGTACTACTGCCCATAACACTACCACTGCTACATTTGTACTACAACTCCCTCTCAAACGCTACATCTGCTATGTTACTAACATTGCCACTGTTAACATTGCATCCTTACTGCAACTCAATTGTTGGGAGAAGCAACTGAAAAACAACCAAAATTAGCCAAACTTAACTGTGTTCAACATAATACAATAAATGTTAGAGTCTGACTGCTGCTAACCCTATGAAACTTCTCCGATGTTGTTGACTTCTGCACTGTGCCATCTGCACCACTGCCAACCTTGCTATGCACTACTAAATCTCTCGTCCCAAGCCACTACATTTGTCCTCCAAACACTCCACTGCATCATATGACACTAAGTTCATCTCGCTACTGCCGAATCTTAGGCTCCCATAGCAAGGAATTTATCCAAGAGGTGGAATCCTCAAGGATCCTGCCCACATGTAGTCCTCCTGACTACAACTCAATATTGCCCCATCTCCCTCCTGGAGATGCATGAGCACTCATGGCAAACTCATTCTCATCAATCTTTGTTGAAGCAGCCTTAGGATCATGTTTCTCATCTTTATCCTTTTTCTTCAAAGGACATTGGGATGCATAGTGGCCCATCTCACCATAGCTGAAACATTTCACCTTTGAAATGTCCTTCTTTCGCTTTGGCTTTTACTATCCCCTCGATGCTAGAGCTACGTCTTCCTCCTCCTCCTTTATCTTTGTGCCACTCCCACTACTGCCATTGAGGTTGACCTTCACTAGGTCCCTCCTCCTTAACTCCTCCTGTTGAAGAGTCGCCCACATCTCCTCCCATGAAGGTAGTTTTCCCCTGCCCAATATGCTTTGGATGAAAACTTGCCATTCATTTGAGACTCCATTTAGGGCTATCCTCACCATCGTGGTTGGTTGAGGAGTGGACCCCACTGCAACAAGTTGGTCTCTAGTGTCTCGAAGACGTTGAAGATAGAGGTTCACCCCATCTCCTTTCTTCCTCAAGGTCTGTTGCAACTTCTGCTCTAAATACATCTTCAGTTGTTCAGAAGAGCCTTCATACAGAGAAGACAAGGCTTCCCACATCTCCTGGGTTGTATCCTTGCCCTGCAAGTGTGAGACCACATGATCTCAAACTCCATCAAGAATGAGCCTCTTTGCCTTCCTCTACTCGACCTTGTACTTCTTCTTTTGACCATTGTCAGAAGTAACAACTACAACACTATTGACATAGGCCTCAAGGTCATATTCCTCCAAAATGACTAAGATTTTGGTCTTCCATATGACATAGTTGAAATCTTCTTCCAACCCGTCCTGATCTCTGAGCCCATGCGATGCCATCTCACCCAACTGTTGAACTAAATCCTCTAGTCATTGCTTAGCACAGTTGTCCAGCAAGTGAGAAATTCGAACTTTCCAGCGGAAAGTTCTCTAAGGAGAAAATTCCCCTTCTATGTGCCTCCATTATTTTCTAGCGGATTTCTTCCCTGGCAGAAACTACACCCTTCAAGCACTACATTGAGGCTCTGCATCACTCCCTCTGCCTTTATAAACTCATAAACTGGAAATCGTACCTCTTTGTTGTCTCACTCAGAGAGAGATTTCCTCGGATCTGCTTCCCGGCAAGGATTGTGCAATCCCTTCAAGGGATTTGAATTGCTTCCAAGTGCAACTTTCGGCCTCACTGCTTAGCACTAGATCTACTCTTCCTGTTTCAAAATCAATGTTCTGATACCATGTGAAAATTCCTACTCTGAAGGAACCCTTACTGCAGCAAATCTGAATCTACTTCACCTACTTGATTTTTAAATTACATTCATCAAATTATTCTTTTGAATATTGAAGCAAATTACTTATGCAGCCTACAATAATTAAATATTTGATCTCATGAAACAAAAAACAAAGCAAAGAACAAGATACATAGGACACACTTATTTTTGGACACAATAGTCCCCAAAAAAACCCAATGCGGGAAAACCGATGCAACAATTCTGAGGGTTTATTATTATGTAGGATAAATATTTGAATACATATCTAGGAAGTTCATCTAGCAATCCTTTACATAGAAAATACTGGTGGAAAATCTGAGTGAGTTTTAGCTCACTTCACTCGACATAATTCGAGCTGATCCGACATAAGACTGGCTAACCCCAACTATTTCTACGTTAGCTCTGCATCAGCCCTATGTCACCTTTTATGCCCTCTGTGTTAGCTCTCCTGGCTGTTCCAATAGCTCTCGACAGTTTCAGCTCTTTCGGAAGTTTTGGATTCTGCGTGACATGCAACTTTTCTACGTCATCTCTCCTGGCTACTGCGCTGCCTCTGCGTCATCTCTCCCGGCTATTCCGACAGTTTCGGAAATTCCCGACAGTTCCAGCAGTTCCGACAGTTCTACATGACATACAACTTTTCTGCGTCAGCTCTCTCGGCTAATGCGCTACCTCTACGTCAGCTCTCCCAGCAGTTCCAATAATTCCTGATAGTTTTGACAGTTCTGGGTTCTGCATGACAAGCAGATTTTTGCGTCAACCCTCTCGGCTACTATGTTTCCTCTCTGCAAGCTCTCTTTGCCTCTCCGTTCTGTATTTTCCATAAAGTCCTTCTCTTAGATTCTCCCTGCCCCTCAGCTACAAGATCTCCTTAATCGATTTTCCTCCTAATAACTTCTCACCTCAGAAAATCGATTTCCTCAATCTCTCTGTGTGTATTTCCAAATGAACCCCAACCTCCATTTTATACTTTTCATGTTGAGTCTTCAACGACCGAGATTAAGTCTCTAATCAATGGCTAAGATTAAAACATGACTTGATTCGCCTTCTAGATCATTCTCACCCGTAATTTGATTAATACCCATTAATATTTTAATTTCCCTAAGTTTAGACTTAGGAGCTCCAATAAAATTACTAATTATTTTAATAAAATACAATCATGGTGGAATTTCACCAAACGGTTTTTGGGTTCTTTAGAACTCATGTGCCTTAGCCTTTGCACCAATTTTCAAGGCTAGAGAACTTCTGATGCTACCAAAAACTAAAAAATACCAAGGAAGTAAATTAGTTAGGATATTTTAATTATTTGTTTAATTAAATAGATAAGATAAATCATAATATTATGCTAAGAATAGAAATGATATTAAAAAATAAATTAGCAAGAAGGAGATTAATTAAGAAAAGAGATATATGATCGTTGGATGTAACTTTAAAATCATTAAGATGGATGAATATGGTAGGGTATGCCATATTTCTTGAACTCGTTGTGCTTTCCATTGATTAAGCTAGATCAAAAGAATAATGTTGCTAAAACTACATCCTACCTCATTAATTAGCAAATTACATTAGAAGAATATGGGTCATTAATGTATTATAAAGGATCCCCCTTCCTAACCTTGAGAGGGTTTACCTTGTTTCTTTTTCCGACTCGCATCAATTTGTGAATGAATATTTAGGTCAATATGCCTTTCTTTTGAATCATTAACCATTTTTCGTCTACCTTTTTAACCTAGGTGTGACATCTGTGCACATATGACCTCACATTTTACGCTAATGATTGTGCAACATATGACCTCACATTTTATGGTTGACCTCAAATTTTTACACCATAATCTCATTATGGAGCTCCACAATTGTGGAGGATTACGTCAGGAATCTCATTATGGAACTCCACAATCGCAAAGGATTACGTTAGGAATCTCATTATGGAACTCCACCATTGCTAAGGACTAGAACTTGGAGAAATTTTGTATATTGTTTAAAGCAAAATTTGTACATTATATTGTGAAAAGGGTCAGTTTTTAAGTATATGATATACAATATTGATTTCTACATTATTGGATCTTACAAAGTTAAAGTTAGAAGCTTGTGCCTTGAAAATTTGTTGAGCGTTGTACACAAGTTTTATGCTAGTATCAAAGAAAATAAGACTAAGACGCATGTACATTGTGTGATATTGAACGCGAGAACGCGAGACACCTGGACATATTTTCTAATTTTAATTTTTATGAAAGTGTAACCTGTACTACCTTATGTTGATTATTTTTGTTTGTGGAAGCCCGAAAAATGTACATAACAAATGTTACTTTTTCCCGTTATTGTGAAACATGGTCTTTTTACTAAACATTGCCTTTTTACTTAACTAAATGTGTTATTGTCGCTTCACTTTCCTTTCCGTTACAGCTTACAAGGACTAATTTCATTTCAACTAATTTATTTACATTTTATGAATAAAGTCAATAATACATATTAATAATTTAATAAATAATAAAATTAATATTTTTTTAATTTAATAATAATAAAAATAATATTTTTAGGTTTAGGTTGAAGGCTTTCTTTTTGAATCAGCATCTTAGATTTTCTTCTTCTTTTTTAGTCTAGCCGTGACATTTGTGCACCATATGACCTCCAACATTTATAATCAATTATCGAAAAAAAAAAAAAAAAAAAAAAAAAAAAAAAAAAAAAAAAAAAAAAAAAAAAAAAAAAAGAAGAAGAAGCTATTTTGGAAGGTAAATCTCAACTTTTTTATTTGGTGCATGCTACTACAATATTCTACATTATTCTATGGAGTTTAAATCCACCACCAACCCTAATAATTCTTGATAATTCTAAAAAGCCCTATCAAAAATAACATTTATAACATAATAATTAATAGCATTAATTTAATATTTATTTTCAAATAATTAATTAACTTAATTTTATTTATAGAGTAACAATTCTATCTATTATATTTTTGTATGGTTTTCTTGCCTAGCCATCAAAATAAACCATTAATTAAATTTTGAAAAATATAAATAATCTCTTTCTTTTAATATTTTCCTTTCCACAAGCCCAAAACGTTGAGCCTTGCTTAAGGGTTACAAGGCACATGAATAAGTATCACATTTAGAAAGTTCAATGGTTGTTGTTGTATGTACCAACAACATAACAAACTCACACATTGCCATTATTGATTAAATCATTCATTTCAATAAATGTTGATAAAACAACATTGTCATAGCATTAACCAATGTAATTTATAATATTTAACATTGCAAAAATAAATATTTCAATATGGATAACTACCTCATATATTTTATGTCATTATTTCTAGATATTGTTGCTATTTTTGTGCATCATTTTTAAATGGGTGTAGTGATTTTTATTTTTTATTTTTAAGCTCCACAAGAAAACCATTCAAAATGAAAATCTTTAAAAATATTTTATAATTAGGTAAATAATTTATTTTTCTATCAGTTACTTCCCATCATGATTTAAGTCTTTGCATAAGGAACAAAACAAGAATAAGAGGTAAATAACGATGGTGTCGGGTCTCAATCCCGATACATGTGGAGAAAAGTAATAGTGTGAATCATGAGCACAAGCATGATCATCACAGAGGGAAAAAAATTAGAAGCTCTGTGTCCATGGATAGTCAGCACAATACTAGACCTGCGAGATATGCAGAGGGATGTCAGAGTGGGGAAGCTAAGGTGAAGGACAAGCCACAAGAGGACCGAGTCAACCATCTTATGATGTGAGAGTGGGGAAGCGATTGTGAAGGACAGCCATCTGGGTACTTGCATTGTTTGTTTAATGGGGGCAGTAACATTGGGGAAACCTTGCAATTCACATCAAACAACACGAGTTTATTCACATGTTTTTATGGTAGAATATATATTTTTTATCGTTTAACTTCATTGCCTAAAAAAAAACACTCTTTGATTTGTGGTAAGGATCTTTCAAAATTATTTAGTTTGGATTAAAAAAAATGGGTTATGTGCTAGATTATTTCGGTTGAATCCTAAAAATATTTAATTTGTTTTTTTGGGTCACAAGTTATGTTTTTTGGTTTACTATTAAATAATGATGAAAATACCAAACTTAGGTAGATGATTTCTAGATGATGCCCATCAATGTTGCCTATTCACAATCGTAAACAATAAGGTTGTCTATGCTTATGAGTGGAAATTTGTTCCACTTACCTTTTAAGTGACAAATTATTTTGTTGGTAGTGTAAAACATTCGGTGAATACCATACTAGAGAGTTCATACTAAAGCTCCATGCATATGCAAGTCCATTAGATGGTATAAAATTATAAAAGTTTCCATTGTTGGTAATATAAGAACCATCCTTTGAATACCTGCCACATCTTATATTGTAGGTGACAAAAATATCTCATTTCTCATTACTAAGAAAAGTGGGCATATGACACCACGATGGTTTGATATGTATAGACAAACTATGGGGATTTATGGAGATGGGGCACTGTATTGTTTATGAGTTACTCCACAAATGCATATGTAGATTACTATGCACTATTATATAACTTATGGCAATTGGTTGTGGTACATTAAGCAAAGATCTCTTTAAATAAACAATGTCATCCAAATCCTACTGTTCAACTAATAAACAACAATAGTAGGATTCTTTTAATTTTTCATCCTTTGGGCCGAGTTCAACTTGATGCAAAGTAATAATACATTGTTTTGATTTACAACAATTATAGGTAATTTCCTAAATGAAATAATCACCAATAATAGGGAATACAAATGAGAATAAGAATAAAACATACATTTTGAATGCCACCATATCAAACACCCACAAATATGATTTAATAACCTAAAATGAGGCAAAAGTCATATGTACCTATTGTTTCCTCTTAGTAGAAATTATCCTTTCTAGAAAATCAATATTTCTTCACAATTGTTTTAAATCTTTCATTGGTAAAATAAGTGATAAATTATATCTCAGAAACTTTCATCATCTCCATATTTTAATTGTGTATTACCAACTTAGCACAAATACACTAAACAACTTAAAGCTAATACAACAATTACTATTTCAAAACAAAGTACAACTTTTCCAATTTAACAATCTTATGGATCAACCTTTCTTTACACTTTTTAGAACAAGTGCTAATTTTACATACAATTAAATCAAAATAAATCACAAATTATATTTTCCAATACTTTCAAATTACTTTCAAACTTGTAAAAATAAAAATATAACCAAAAATATAAATAAATTAAATTAACTAAAGGATTATTATAAAAGCAAAACTCACTTAGAAAAGTGATCCAAATCTATATAGAACAAAATAATATCATGGAATAAAATATTTGCAAAAAAAAATTATGAATAAAAATATAATATTTTCCATAAATTTTAATATATTTGAAAAATACTACAAAATAATTAGTTGTAAATATTAATTATTCAATAATTAAAGTAATTTAGGAGTGAAAAGCTGTTATAGATTCTATAATTCCAAGGGACTTAAGGTGTGCACTAAGCCTTCGTTACAATAAAATCTCCTTTAATGATGGAGTTAAAAGTTGGAATTCAAATAACAATAATATAATTGGTGAATTTTTACTATCGATAAGTTTTCTTAAATTAAAAAATAAAATTTAAAATGATTTTTTTTTTACAAACAAAGTCGCATAGCAGTGTTTTTTGTCGCTTAATTAATAAGATATTTTAATATCATGATGGGATTGTATGTACTCCAAACATTATAAAATTGTAAAATGAGTTATATGAATATTGTATAATTTTTTTGTTAAATAATTTTAATATAATTAAATATTTTTTTAGTAAAAGATCATATATATATAATTGACATTGAAGATAATGATAACAAGTTAATAACTGTTTATTTAATATTGAATGATGTCAATTTTTTTATATAATGCTCATATTATAGTACACATGTCATGTCATTAGAGTATAGATTGATATAATGAAAGTTGTACAAATTGTACATATATTATTTTTACATCTTTTAAATTATTTTTGTGTAAATTAAAAAATAAAACCCATAAAAGTGGTTTATTCAATAGTTTAAGCGAATGAGAAAATGGAATTTTTTTTTATTTTAATTACAAACCATTTGTGTTTATGATACATAGTAATTAATATATAATGTTACTTCTCAAATTATTTATATTTATTGTACACAGTAATGAGTGATATAGTACATAGTAATTAATAATAGAGTACACAAAAGTCAATTCTTGTCATCATCACACAATAAGAGGAGAGACATTTAAACCAATCATGTTTGAAATAAATATGAATAAATTTTACTTAAAAATAATAAATTTAATTTCATAATGTTAAAATTTGGATAGATTTTAAATTTCTTTAAACAAAACAAAACTAATAGCAAATCAATGAAAAACTTAAATAAATTATAATATTGATTACATTGATTAAAAGAATAACAACACAATCATGTTATAATATTGATTACATTGATTAAA